>PVJS01006207.1:0-60836 GCA_004027185.1 Glis glis | reverse complement strand
CTCTATTCACCCTAGGTTCTCCAGCTGTGGTTCTGTAAATTCAACCACCCAAAGACAGATTAACAAGAGAAAAACAAAGGGGACACACACACACACACACACACACACACACACACACACATGAGTAACTCAAAGGGGTGGTTAGAATTTAGACTTAAATACCATCTTAGGTTAAAGAAAAATAATTTTGTGTTTCTGGGGCGGGGAGGCAAGTTATGGGAAGGTGACCAGGGAAAGTATGGTAAACAGTTTTTTTTTTGTGTGGTATTGGGGATGGCTGAAACCCAGAACTACACCCCCAGTCCTAGCCCTATTTTTTTTAAATAGGATTTCACCAAGTTGCTGAGGGCCTCGCTAAGTTGCTGAGGCTGGCAGGGAACCTGTGATTCTCCTGTCTCAATCTCACAATTACTGGGGTTACCAGGTGTATACCACCATGTCTGGTTGTTTACTAATTATGCAAATTTAGCTTGGTATCTTCTCAATTGATACAGATTATTAAGAGTCCTCTTCTGGCATGTGGGGGGGAGACATCTCTATGAATGGAAACTTCCTTTATGAAAGAATTTCCTTCAATAAAAGAAAATTTATACATTAGTTTCTCCTTCTTCTGTTTATTCTCAATGGAGTTTAGCTCAAAATAATCCATACACCAAAGGTGCATGTCTTGGGGTGGCATATTCTGGTACCTCCCACAGATTACCCAGTTCATAAATTATCTGGTTTCCTTGTTTTGTTTAGCATCCTCCTTGCCTTGCCTTTTTATTCATTCAACACGAACTGGGGAGAGAGCAGTGGGCATTTCTGAAACACATAACCTACTGTGTCATAGAAACATTTTGTTTTCCAGATTTTCTAGGGACTAGCAGTTTGAAGTAGAACAAAAGCCACCATTGTTGTTGATTACTTGTATTGAAGAAATATCTATGTTTCAACACATTAACTCACAAAAATGATGTATTTCCATAGCATCTAAACAGTGGTTTGTAACCAGTGGCTGTGGTTTTTAGATAAGTGATAATTTGCATGAACAATGTTCAGTCCCTTTCTCTCTGGGACATTGGAAATGGCTCAGCTGCTACACAAAGACCCTCTGGACATGGGAGGTTTTTCTTTTCTACTTACCTGGGTCTGTTGAGGAACTAGCCCCAGGATTATGAATCATCATCCATTCTTAGATGTTCCATTTGGCCATTGAGGGACAGAAGTGTGTGCTCAGGTTTAGCCCACCAACCCTTCAAAGGTAAATGCTTTAGTTATTTTGGCCAAATGTCTGTAGCAGAACTATTGGTTAAGTTGTAATTGGAATATAGGCAGACTTTTATTTATCCAATTAAATCTCAGGCATCAATTTTTAAATGTGGGTAATTGCAGGTTACTAGTATTCCCATTTTAATTGGATTTGACTTTGCACAGTGATTTTTTGATCTTTCCTGTTGCTTCATTAGAATTAAAGAGAGAAAATGACCTCATGACCCTCCCCTCTCAATTTAATGAGGTAAAAGTCACAAAACCAGAAATACAAATGTATTTTCTTGACTCTTTTATTTTTAATACAAGCATGAGGATGATAACCAACTCTTTTTTTATTCTCCCTACTTCCACAAAGAATTATACATGGGAGGCTATATGTGGATTTGGCTGTAATATGAGAGGAATTTTCATTCTACAAAGCAATGCAGATAGGAGAGAAATGAGCTGAAATCACAGGAATGAGAAAATGGCAATAAATCATAAATGATAATCGTCAAGATCCTGATAAATCAGTGGCAAGGATCTAACAAGTCTCTAGAGGTTCATGAAATTCTTTGCTTCCATGATAGCAAAGAAAAGTATTAGATGAGCATCAAGACATGCCTCTGTGTCTTTGATTTTGCAGCTCAACTTTCTCCTCCCAGCTCATCAACTCTCACAGCTCTTAAAAATAAATTAAAAGGGCTCTCTCCCTGTACTCATTTGGCCACTGAAAAACAGATACTTACTCAAATCACTAGAGGGCTCTCTTTTCTATGAAAAGGAAAAAAGAGCCATATTGCATAATGAAGTATGAACTTGCAGTGAAACAGGATATAGCCTAACAAGACAGAAAATTAACTATTGCAGTTTTCAAAGACATTTCAGTGTCGCAGAGAGGACTCTGCCCCTGTGGAATGTGACCTTTTTAAGGTCCTGCGAGAGATTGACAAATACGGCCCCTGCCACATAAAGGCTTTGAACTGCCCCAGCGGTCTTCAGTGGTAGTTCAAAGGGAGAAGTCTGCAGGCAGGAGAAATGACAGTGAAATTCATTAAGGTCAGTTGCCAAAAGCTCCTTATTGAATTCAACTCCTATTTTATAGTAGTTTCGAAGAAGTTCAGATTGTGACATCTCAACCCCTTAGAAGTTTGAAAAACATTGAACGTGAGGCAATACGTGAATTAAATGATGAGCTGTAAATGAAATGATAGATGCACATAAACATGTACCACTGAGATGGAAGCAAGGAAACATGTTTTCTTCACTCATACCCGGGTTCAGGGATGAAGTCTCTATGACATGACAGGTTAACAAGAGAAAGAATCTACATTTATTTAACAAGTTTTACATGACATAGAAGTCTTCATAAGGAAAGGAAGACCCAAAAACTTAGGTCAACCTGTGTTGTTTGTTTGTTTGTTTGTTTTTGCAGTACCAGGGATTGAACCCAGGGGCGTTCTACCTCCACGCTACACCCCCGGCCCTAATTTTTTATACTTTATTTTGAAACCGGGTCTCACGAAGTTGTGGAGGGCCTCACTAAGGAGAGAGAGAAAGAGAGAGAGAGAGAGAGAGAAAGAGAGAGAGAGAGAGAGAGACAGGGAGAGAGAGAGAGAGCAAGCTGAGGCTGGCCGCGAACCCAGATCCTCCGGTTTCCGCCTCCCAAAGTACTGGGATTACAAGCGTGCGCCACCACGCCTGGCTCAACCTGTATTTTTTTAATGCTAGGGTTTTTTTTTTTTTTTTGCGGTACCAGGAATTGAACCCAGGGGCATTCTACCTCCGAGCTACACCCCCGGCCCTATTTTTTATACTTTATTTTGAAACCGAGTCTCACGAAGTTGCTAGGTTTGAAGAAGCGGACAGTTGTAGAGATGTATGATGGGGTGAAGATGGTATGAACCAAGGATACATGGGAGGAACTGATGTCTGGTTTGTTCAGATTCTTTTCTCTGTCCTGGTGTCTTCACAGATAAGGATGTTCCTTTTCTCTGGGTTCAGGGAGGGCACCTCTCAAATTAGGGTCTTGTTACCTGCTTCGGGAGAAACCTGGAGCATCCTTCCTTGGATTTATGACTTTCTTCAGGGTAGAAGAGTAGGGAAGGCCAGAGAGTCATCTTTCTACTTCTGTGGTTTTCTCAAATTCCTTCAACTTAAAATATATTTATGGGCAATGTGCCTAGACCCATCAGGGATGAAAATATCTGCTTCATAAATTGAGAAATGATGGTGTATACATGTATTAGTGTACATATTATGTGCATAGGTATGCCTATGTGCATGCATATGGTACATACACACACCATCATTTAATTTTCACAACTTATAAAGCAGATATTTTTATCCTCATTATGTATATATGGATCAAGCCTGGAGAAGTTAAGTAATTTCTTCAAGTACTAAGTGAAAAATCCAGGATTTTAAATTCAGCTCTTCTAGTGTACTTTATTTTTACTTAGGCTTCCTATAGAAATAATCAGAATTTTGTAAGAAATTGGCAGTCCTCTTGCAAATATCTTGTTTGCTAAGGAATATAATACAGAAGATAATATAAACATTTGAAAAAACAGACTTAAGGAAGCTCAGAGAAGATGTAACTGTTTTATACAGAGAGATTTAAAGGGAAGATGACTGAAAGGCTCTTAGGAAATCAAAGAGTGAAATTTTGACAAAGTGATAAAGAATAATTTCAAATAACCTTGGCTATGGATAGAATTTAGAAGTACAAAGATGGGGTAGAAAAAGTCTTTCAAAGCAGAAAGGCATTATAAAGAATGCTCAATAACAGAAATCACAGAATATTACAATTGGGCTAGAAACTATAATATGTAAAAATATTCGGTAACAAATTTACAAAGGTAAACTTGGATCATGTGGTGGTGGGGTTTGGCTTGATCTTTAATGCCAGGATGACAATTGCTGAACTATTAAGGATTTTTGAGCAGGAAGTTTGTAATATTAGGAAGTCAGAGGAGGAAAGGAATGAAATATACTTATGGAACAGTTATATTTTGAAAAATACATCATGAGTATGAACATGTCCTGTGTTACCCTAGGAACAATAAGCATGTCATAGTCTTCTATTTTTAAAACTATTTTTAAAGTCATTTTTGAAAACCTGTCTCTGCATTCCCAATCGTTTGACCAGCTAGGCATCCAGTATCCGTTGTAATTGGAGCTTGCTCCTTACTTTCACCTAAGAAGCTGGATGAAGCTTTATGACACATTAATTTGGTATGAATTATCTTAACAGACATTATTCTGTGAACAGGGAAAGTTCCTGTTCCTTAGGTCAAGACGGCCACCATTGTTCTCTTGTTCCTTTTGTCCCTGGGTGTCTCTGACAGCTGCAGAGTTGCTCTCCTTGGGTTCCACGGGTTTCCTTGCATGTGTTCCTCTTTCAGAAATCTGTAGCTGCTCTCAGGGTCAGAGTGTTTAGTTTTCAGCGTCTTTAGATCCATTGAAAGTTCCACCACCTTCTAAGCTCTGCTTGGAAGGAGAAAATATGTCCTTCGTGCTCCTTGTGGTAGACAGAGTAATGGTCTCCAAAGATGTTACATACTAGTTACTGAAACTTGTGAATATGCCACAGTATATGGAAAAGGGAAATTAAGATGCAGAGAAGTTAGGGTTGATAGCCAACTAACTTAAGAGACTATGCTGGCTTATGTGGGTGGGCCCCAGGTAATGATAAGTGTCTTTGAAAGCAGCAGAGGAGGTTGGAGTGATGTCATGTGGAAAGGATGACATCTGTTGGCACTGCTGGCTTTGAAGATGGAGGAACACGGCCATGAGCCGAGGGATGTGAGCAGCTTGTAGAGGGTGGTGAAGTCAAGGAAACAGACTTTCTCCTTGAGCCTGCAGAAGCTACATAGTCCTGCTGACATCGTGATTTGGCACAGTGAGACTTCTGTTGTACTCTTAGTCTGCTGAACTGTGAGACAAGTTCGTGTTTTAAGCAGCAACGTTGGTAGTGACTTGTTACAGCAGCCACAGGAAACAGCTGCACTCTCAAAGCTGCCACTCCTCTTCCCCTACACGTGGGGTGTCTCACTCCATGTTTCTCTGACACAGGTTGCCTCTTCGTGCCTCAGCTCCAGCGGGTCCACTTTTCTCTCTTTTGGGACAACTCCAGAAACAGGAGTTTTTGTAGCATAGACTTAAATGGAAAAGTATTTTCATTTTCTCCAAGGAGTCAGCAAACCTCAGTCTACAGGCCAAAACTGGACCTCTGCCTGATTTCAAAAATAAAGTTTTATTGGAACACATTCAATTATGTATCATCTATGACTGCTTTTGCAGTACAATAGCAGAATTTAGTAGTTGTGGCAGAGAACGTATGGTCCACAAATCCTTAAACATTTACTATATCCATCCTTTGCAAAAACATAAGTATATCGTCCTTTCCCTTAAAAACAAAATTATGACTAATCTTAGGGTAAGGACATGAATAAGTATTAGGGGTACAGGATTTCCTTTTCAATTGTTATTCTATAGTAGCAATAAGCAAGCAAGAAACTATCTTCAACAACTCTTAGTTGATGAAGTAGGCAGAATTGTGGCCCCAAAGATACCAGGTCTTGGAACCAATCAATCTGCCTTATTTGGAGAAAGTATTAATGCACGTGTGATTAAGTTAAGGGTCTTGAGATGAGAAGGTCATCCTAGATAATCCGGGTGGGCCCTAAGTTTATAAGAAAGAGGTATAAGGGAGATCTGATACACACACACACACACACACACACACACACACACACACACGTGCGCATGCGCGCACGGAAACATGAAGATAGAGGAGAGACTAGAGCAATGCCGTGGAAGTCGAGGAATGCCACAGAAGGTCAGCAGCCACCAAAAGCTGGAAGTGGCAAGGGGTGGATTCTTCCCCACACCCTCAAGAGGAAACGTGGCCTCTCTGATACTTTAACTTTGGACTTCTGGCTTCCTGAACAGTGAAACATGAAATTTCTAGTTTTTAAGCCGCCGAAGGGCCTATGGTAATTTGCCATAATTTGTGGCAATTTGTAATAGTTTTTATTATAGGGGCAAAAGGAAACTAGCAAGTAGGAAAGAACGTTTTGAGAAGATAACACCCTTTTAGCCAGCCTTTGTGATCAAAGGCAAAAGAAAGTTCACCTGCCTGTGAATTGCAGATTCACTACTTCACCTAATACCTGGCATTGGTGGAGGAATGCAGGGAAAAGCACACAACAAAAAAAAAAAACAAAACAAACACACACACACAAAAACATGCTTTGGGGACTTACAGACTTGAGGACATTCAGATAATTTAATGTGTAAATGATTTCACAGTGATCCAGTCAAAGTTCTTAGAATAAATCACTTTGATTCTCACTTCTGTCTTCCATGGAGAAATAATCAGCATTTCAAAATGAGCCCTGAGCTTCTCTAACATTGTCTTTGTAACTACCTACAGAGTACCTGGAAAGCTAGTTTACTTTCTCTCTGTCTTTATTGTCAAACTTTTCAAAATCAATATTTATATACCCGAAGATTGTACTATATTGTACTATATTATACTATATTCTATGTACCCTATGTATTTAAGATGTTTCTCCCACCCATTAGTTGTATTTAATATGTTAAATATGCCAAATATTTAAAAATTCAGGCCTGCCTCACTGAAAACCACTTATAATTGGCTTATACAGATTGTCACATATTTAAACTCTTAACATTTGTAATATAATATTCTAGCTTTAGTATGTGTTCTTCCTTCCTGAGGAAATTGCATATCTTGGTGACGTTGGTGATCACAAAATTACCTATATGGGGTTTGGGGGTCTTTGATACCAAAATCCCTAAGAGTAATCCTGAGTAGTTATTCCATCATGCCAAATCAAGGGCCAGTTCTACAACTTACCTACAAGTGTGAGTAAGCCCTTTTTGTGGTAGCGTACAGCCTCTGTACACCATGTCAAATTCTCCCTGCCTCCCCTCTTTGTCCAGCCACAGATTGAGGGATTTACCTGGGCAAGCTCAGCTTTGCTCAGAAGTAGCCCAACAGGGCATGGGCTCAGGTAGCCAAATGTGCCACTCACTTCGCACCCTGGGGTTTCTCTGAGGCTGAATGTGCGTTGTGAGGTTCATTCCATTAGGCTTCCCTGTAAGTCCCTCCATTTGAACAGCCTCTCCTGGTGGCGGGCTCACCAAAGCATCTGTGTCCTGAATCTCCCTTCTTTCCTGCTTACCACTCCTCCTATCACACCCAGTCATGCAGCAGCTTTTGTCTCAGCCTTTGCCTTTGAGAAAATCCTGGCTAAGCCATGTGGTTACTGCAATCCAAAGAAAATACCACCAGATATTAATTTTTAAAAACTTTTCATTATAGATATTCACAAATCACAAAGGAAAGAATGGAGCAAAATGGTCCCCCATGAACATTTCATCCCAGTGTATCCCAGAAATAAATCTCTAGACTCCTGAACATGGTTATTATGGGGGCAGATTAGAAGGCAAATGCATATGTACTTTTGTTAGTTACTATTAAATTACCCTTCATAAGGATTCTATCCACTTAGATTCTTCTTACCAACAAAATACAAGAGAACCTATTTCCTTATAGTTCCCAAGAGGATATTATTTCTAAAAGAAAACATTTGATTTCTGCCAAACTTATCTGGCTAGTTTTAATGCATTCTTGTATTGAGTAAGACTGATTGTGTTTATTCTTCATACCTTTTGTCCATTTTCCTATAGGGCTGTTAGCCTTTATATTCTTATTTTTCAGAATAAAACACTTTATCGGTGATATAATTTTGAGAATACTGAAACGGGGGTGTCTCCTCTTATAGGATTCTTGTCCAGTGGATTTCGAAGAATGAAGTGCAAGGATTAGCGAAGGGTATAGAAATATGAAAATTTATTTTCATTCAGGGAAACATAGAAGACAAAACAGCTCCTCCCCATCATGGGAAGGGAAGGAAAGTAACCACTGAAGCTCTTGGGAGGTGAGCTTTCAAACTGTATTGCAGTTCTCTATCTGCTCTTTTATGATTGGTCAGAATTGGGTTTTGGGGAACCAATGTCTTTTGCCCAATTTTAATCCTCAATTGGAATTATCTTGTGGAATGGTGGGCCCTGATCTCCTGGTGCCCACAGGTCTCTCACCTCCCTCCCACCTCACAGAAGGTGATGCAGATGGCCTTTTTAAACTTTTGTTCTTTTTTTGTTATTTAACTTTTACTTTGTTTAACAGGATTTTGTTTTGCATTTTTATTTTATTTTGGTGTTTAACTACAAAATACCATATTTCTTTTTTGGTTTTTGGTAGTGCTGGGGATCAAACCCAGGGCCTCAGTCATGCTGAGTACTCTACCATGAGCTACATCCCCAGCCCCAAATACTATATCCTTATAATGAGGACTCACAAAGTAATTATTAGAGAAGAGATTTCTTTGAAAGATTATACTAAACAAATATTGAGTGAATTAACCTCCTCTAAATACTTCACAGTAGACTTGCAATAAAAGTGCTAAAAACATTCAGTTTGCAAATAATATAACATTCCAACACCTGGCTGTTCATGTTTGTGTAATGATCTAGGTTCTTATTTTTCTTTGTCCCCAATTCCTTCCTTCCTCCCTCCCTTTTTCAACTTCTCCCTCGCTTCTTCCCCCTTCCATTTTGCTTCCCCTCCATTTCCTTTCTGTCACCTGACCTTAGACATTATGACAAACAAACAGGAGAACAAACATTACCCTATAAGCAGAAAAATAAAAATTCCAGCAAAATGCACCCATGGCTGGTGCAAGAGAAGAGCCACGAGATGCCATGCGAGGATGTAATTGTTGAATTTTCATCTAAACAAGGGAAGTTGGGGAAGCTCTCTTGGAAGGCAGAAAAACTGAGTGGCATGCTGAAGGATGAATAATAAATAACTCGTCAAAAAAGCAGAAAGGTTAGTCTTTTCAGGGAAAGAGTCCACACCTGCAAAGGCCTCATGTAGAACAAGAACACACAAGAGACAGTGTGAGACAGAAAGAGCAACAGACCTAGTGAGACCTAAGGCTGGAGGGATAGATAAGAGGCCCACCTTTCAGGTTCTTGAGGGCCCAGCTAAGATTTGTCTTTACCCCAGAGCATTTCAAAGTCATAGAAGGAGAAAGATCTAAAGAAAAGGGAGTATGATCAGATCCGTAATTCAAAATGGTTAATCTGACTCCTGTATGGAAAACAGAGCCTAAGGGTGCCCACGTGGAAGAAGCCCAAATAGGGGCGCAGTGATGTGGTTTGAGAGAGGGTAGTGAGAGGGTCAGGGTGGGTGGCTACAGGGGTGGACCCAGTGCCTTTAACACTCAAATATTTAACTTTGTTAATACCTCCCCAGATGATGAAATTATTTTCAGTAGTCATCAAATGACACAAATAGCTTATAATAATAATGGCTAGAAAAGAAGTACAAAGAATTTCTTTCATTGAACTTTATATATAATCGTGCAATTTGAAAAACTATGAAATAAAATAATGAAGCACAAAAGTAGGTAAAAGCATAGCTAGTTATTTATTCAATTGTTTCTATTTCCATTTTATTGATATCTAACCATCTAGTGAATTTTAATAAAACCAAAATGTCTGCAAAAATCACAATTTAGGCAACAGCGAAGTGATCACCCTGATGGAATGTTGTTTTCTTGATTTTTTTTGTTTTAAAATCATTAATTTAAAAGCATCACATTTCAATTTTTATTCAATATAGATGAACTAAAATTTGTACTTAGACAATAAAAATGTCACACCTCCTAGTTCACACTTTGTTTCTCTTATGTTTTAAGCATATAGACCCCAACTGGTCACATAGAATGGCAGAATTGAAGCAATTCAAGTTCTTCATTACAGGGTCTTCATTTTTAACAATCACTGTGTTGTCCTTATCTATTTTGAATCTCCTATTTAAATGAAAGAGTAAGAGCTATATACAGCACCCAAAGTGAGCTCTAACATTTTCTGAACCACTAGCAGTTATTTAAAAATTAAAACATAAACCGAGTCCACTAGTGTTAAGGGGCAACTGTATAATTGGAAATTCTCCAGATGAACTTCCCAGTAAAAATACAATATTTGTTGAAGGACAAGGATAAGAAAAATGGAGTAAGGTAAAGTTTACTATGTATTATTAAAACTTAATGATAAAAATAAAACTTAATGATAGCTGGAGAAATTATTTAAAATTTAGATCACCAAAAGTTTTGCAGGAGCAGGAGTATTTTCATCACTGACATTGTCTAGAATTATCAGCACGTAATAATGAAAAACAGATGTCTTAGAATTCTCTGTAGACAATATACATCCTTTTTATTGCTTGCATGTGAGGAAGACATGGCCTGCCCCTTGGCCCACCCTCAGGTGTAGTGAATGTGGAGAATGATGGATAAATTCACACGGGGAGTAATTCAAAAGTGGAATAAACCCAGCCCCAGCTCCTAGACAGTTTATGCGGTAGGTGGTGGAAGATATAAATTCTGATTTTAATTCCTTCCTTCCTTTTTTTTTTTAATAGTACTGAGGATGGAAGCCAGGGGTACTCTACCATTGAGCTACATCCCCAGCCCTTTATTTCTTATTTTGAGGCAGTGTCTCAATTGCTCAGTCTGGCCTCGAATTTGGGATCCTCCTATCTCAGCTTCCTGAGTAGCTAGGATTATAGATGTGTGCCACTGGACCTGGCTCCTTCTTATATCTTTCAGATAGAGAAGTTATCTGGTGAGAGTGTACTGTGACTTGAGACTGACAGACATTATTTCCTTGACCAAGCTCCAGTCAGACATCTTTGAATCCTCCCTTTGAGCAGGCCTCAACCTTGGCCTACAAAGACTTGAACAAAATGTTTCCTTCCTTCCTTCCTTTCTGCCTTCCTGCCTGCCTTCCTGCCTTCCTTTCTTCCCTTCTTTCTTTCTTTCTTCTCTGGAATTGAACCCAGGGGCATTCTACCTCTGAGCTACACCCCAGCCCTATTTTATTTTTTATTTTGATACAGAGTCTCACTAAGTTACTGTGTGCTGAACTCAAACCTGCAATCTTCCTGTCTCAGCCTCTCAAGTGCTAGGATTACTGGCATGCAGCACTGTGCAGGCTTTAACATGGTTTCTAACAGCTCAAGGCCACATCCTGGGATGGCCCCACCCTGCCCCCATGCTCCCTGATCTCTTAAGTGCTTGATTAAGAGAACTCAAGGTTGCTAAAAGCATTTACTCTTTGTTTCTTCCAAAACTTAAACATAGGGTCCCTGTCTCCCAGGCTCAGTGAGAAGGCAGGAGCCTGACTTCAATAAGAGTCAGTTAACAAAGCCAGATGAGTTTCATGGACCAACCCCCTTCCTGCTTTTTGTAATTTTTTACTACCCTGATGTTATAATTTGGATTTAGAATGTTCCCCTGGCTCTCACAGAGACAAGGCAGCCATGTTCGAGGTGGGGCGTGGTTGCTGAGGAGGGGTCCTTGGGGGTGTGGTCTTGGGGATTATATATGGTCCCTCCTTCCTTTGCTCTCTCTTTCTTCCTGCCTCCATGATGTCAGAGCAGAGCTCTTGCACACACATTCTCTCTTTCTCTCTCTCCTCTCTCTCTCACTTTCTCTCTCTGCCTCCCGTGCCATGCCCTGAGCTCCACAGATTTTACCTGGCCTAACATGAATTGAACCCTTAATCTCCAGAACTGGGAGCAAATCTTCCTTCTTCCAATTAGTGGTGGTCAGGTATTTTGGATTACAGCACTGAGAATGCTGATTGAATCACCTGACTCTACTGTTCTCCTGATCATTCCCTCCATACCCCTTCATTCCCCTTTTAAAATGCCCCTCCACCTCTATTCAAATCAAAGTTGAGTTCAGTTCATGCTGGATTCTTTCCCTGTTGCAATAGTATATTCCTGATTGATATCTGTTATTTAATTAGTGGCTTTTTATCTTTGAGAAGACTTACAAATCAAACAAAGTATATCTGAACAAAGGTATTCACGTGAAGAAGAGGCATCATGGAGTTAAGATCCATAGGAAAATTCTACTACAGATAGTCTTTTGGGTGAGCGGAATACTCTAGTGAATGTGGCTAGAAATAGAAGTTGGACCAGACAGGACTGCTGGAAATTGAAATAGTTTTCCCATTGGCAGGAACTTGCAATAGAGATGAATATTTTAATTGGAGTTGCCAGAGGAACAGTTTATGCCCAGATGGAGAGGGAAACTTGTCGAATATACCAGGTTAGTGATAAATCTTAAAATGTCAATATGTAAATAATTTGAAGATTTTTAAATTTCAAGAGTCATTAAATCAAACAAAAGCTCCCAGTTTTCCAACAAGCTGTATGAAATGGGATCAAAGGACTAAGGCACAAATTGGAATTATTTTAAAAAGTCAAGCAGCGAATACATTCTTATGCTATTTTGCCAAGTTGTAGCCCTGTTATAGCAATAAATGTGGTGATTTGACAGGAAGTCATATATACACAAAGAAGCACCGATTTTCTGATTATTAAACGCTGACATTATATTTGCTAATAAATCATTCATTGATTCTGTGAAATATTTATTGATGCTTAATGAATGCCAGACCCTGGGCTATACAGTGGTCCCTGTCCTCTCAGAGTTTAAAGATGACTTAGGATGGAGGCAGAAGTGCTCTGGGAGCCTTAGGCTTGGGTTCCAGTCTTTCACCCATCTGTTCTTGGATCTATTCCTTATCCTTCTCCAGCTTTCCTCTATATCTCAGGAGATCTAAACTTTGAAGGTACATTTCCCAGGCTCAGTGAGATTTTGTCTGGTTTTGGTCAAAGTGAGGCTATGTGGGTAGACTGGAAGGTGGGAGAATTAGAAGGACCAATGGATTTGTCCTCTTTCTCTACTCAGGAAGCATCTTTGGAAAGAGCTACCTTTCTGCTGTGGTTTCAAATTCTGCTTGACAAGCCATCTTCTGGTTTCTGGCATGTCCACTCCTAAGAGCTGAATCTATGTATCTCTTCCCAACTCTTCATTTAGTGATGAGCTGGTATCTTGAAATCAGCCATGGTGGGAGATTTTACAGCACAGAAATTGGCAAACAGATTTTGCTTTTCCTTTAAGAGCTGGCTGTTAACCATTAACTGGTACATTCCTGATTCTCATAATACCAACTCATGACTGTTCCTCAAACTTTAGAGGTGGTAGTGGCTTCTACTCTTGTTCCTCTCGTTTTCTTCAACTTCTCAGTTCTTTCTTTGTATAGCTTTTTCTTCCTATTAAAGTCCCCTTCAGTCAGAACTGATATCATAAAGCACCTAATCAGGTGTTTTAGTCTGTTTTCTGTGACCCTAATAAAATACCTGAGGCTAGGTAATTTGTCAAGAAATGAGGTCCATTTAGCTCACACCTTGGAGGCCCATGAGCATGGCTTTCGCTTCTATTTGGCTTTTGTGGGGGTCTTCTGGCTATATTACAACCCTGGATGGACTCCTGGTGGTAATGTGCACCAGAGGGAGAGACACAGTAAGACAGGAAGCCAAAGGGATTAGGAAGGCAGGCTTGCTCTGTCCATAATGACCTCTTCTCATGGGAACTAACCAGGGTCCCCTGAGAACCACATTAATGTCTTCTGAGAGTAGCACCCCACTGACCTGACCTGATTACCTTCCACTAGGACCTACCTCTTAAAAGTGTCTCCATCTTTCAATACTTTCAGCATATGAACCTTTGGGAGAGCTCACTCAAACTCTATCCAAACCGTAGCACCTGGCCTGGATATTCAGATCTTGGATATTCAGGGAAAGATTTTTAGATTAATTAATGTATCAAATTAAAAAATAAAATGGACATAACTTGGTGATAGGTTTAAAGGATAAGGAAAAAACATGATTTGGCATCAGGTCCAGATTTTTGGTTTGGGAATGCAGGTGGATAATGGCACCATTTGTTAAGAGAGGAAGCAGGGGCAGAGGAGCAGGTTTGGAGGTGGGAGTAGAAATGCTGAGCTTGAGATGCTTATGAGATACCCAAGGATGAATGGTCAGCAGGGCTGGGCAGAATCTAGAACGCTGGAGGGGTATGTCCTCCTGAACTCCTCCTCCTCTTTCTATTGCTGTAGGTGCCTTGCTCTGTAGATTATCTTATTTCTTTTCCATACCTTGAAAGTACTATTCTAGTTCTCTGTATATTCTAGATATTAGTACTCTATCAGAGGAGTAGCTGGCAAAAATCTTCTCCCATTCTGTTGGCTCTCTGTTGAGGTTCTTGATTGTTTCCTTTGCTGCACAAAAGCTCTTCAGTTTAATGCAATCCCAACATATTGATCCTCATTTTAATTTCCTGTGCCTTTGGGGTCTTGTTGAGGAAGTCTTTACCTGTGCCTATGTGTTGAAGTGTTGGACCTATGCCCTCTTCAAGTAGCTGGTCTCTGGTCTGATTTCTAGGTCTTTGATCCATCTTGAATTGACTCTTGTACAAGGTGAGAAAGTGGGGTTTATTTCTATTTTTCTGCATATGGTTAGCCAGTTTTGCCAGCACCAGGGACTCTAGACAAAGGAGAAAACCTTAGATGAGCAAGAAGGGGACCTAACTGAGGGAGATGGGAGGGGGGAAGAGGGAAACCCACCAATACACATGGATGTAAACACACAAATTTATCAGAGTCAATCACTATGCTGAGCATGAAAAAGAGGGAAGGGGGAGGGAATAGGGTGGGATTTGAGGGAGAGCTAAATGAACAATGTGTGCATGTATGCTTCTGATACCCTGACATTTATTAAAATGTATAACTACAATGCACCAATAAATGAATATATTAAAAAAAAAGAAAGTACTATTCCAAGTTTCATTCTCTCCTATCTTACAAAAACTTCCCTTCTTGGATCTACCTTTCCCACTATTTTGTGCTGGATCTCTCTCTTTTTTCTCTCTCTTTATGGGTAACATTCATCCCAAATCCATTAAAACCTGGCTCTCCCACCCCAACCCCCGCTCTTCTGCTCTTCTGAAACTGATCTTGGCAAACAACAATGACTAGCTTGCTGCTAAAGTCCTTGGGTTCTCAACTAGCCAGAGGTGATAAATTCTGGTAAGTGGCTGGCCGCTACATAGAAAACATCCAGTAAATGAGAGTCGTTATAATTATGGTTGGGTAGAGTTAATTTTTTAAATGTTACTGCTCAATTTACTTTTTCTCCAGAAGAATTGTCTTTAAAATTTATCACTGTGAGATAATTTCATTTCTTAATGAATTTTTGTACCTAATTACCTATCATTAAAACAAACTGGAGAATTCAGCGACGGGGGTGGCTATTACTTAGCATCCTAAGGAAGGAATAAAAATATAAACTCCATAAAATATAAATGCCATAAAAACTGTTTGACTAAAATTTTCACCTTTCAACTAGTTGCTTGCTTCACTACAGAGAGAGAGAGAGAGAGAGAGAGAGAGAGAGAGGACTTCAAAGGACTCAAATTGCCTTAGGAAAATGATAGGTTAAAGCATTTTCCTCAAAATATTCTGTTTTCTTGTAGTTCCCACAAATAGCTAGTAATCTTTAGTAAGGAACAGAAATGAAGAATAAGGGTCATTTACTAAGTGGCACGTTTGATTTACAGTCTAGTGGTTGCAAAGAATTAGTGGTGTATTCATATTTCAATAGCTCACAGCATGAAAGGCATGGCTATCATGATGAGCACACTCTTAAATCATATCTTTGCCTAAGTTTAAAAGGGAAGAAGCTTTAATAGAACAGTGTGACCCACTCTTTCAGTCTCTTTCAAAAGAAGGAACAAAATCTACAAATGAGATATGATATCTTAGCTTTTATTTTCCACTCTGCTTTGTAAAAGAGCAGTTTCTGCTTTGGAAACCCTTTGAACCTTGAAAGCCAAGCTTTGCCATGTGGACAATTGTAATCATATATGCTCAGATTTAATCCTGTGTCACAACCAATAAACCTCATTCTCTGAAGCAGAGAAACTGCAAGGCAATCTTAAAATTATTAGTAAACGCCAGGCATGGTGGCGCACACTTGTAATCCCAGTACTTTGGGAGGCGGAAACCGGAGGATCCGGGTTCGCAACCAGACTCAGCTCTCTCTCTCTCTCTCTCTCTCTCTCTCTCTCTCCCTAGTGAGGCCCTCCGCAACTTCGTGAGACCCGGTTTCAAAATAAAGTATAAAAAATAGGGCCGGGGGTGTAGCGCGGAGGTAGAACGCCCCTGCGTTCAATCCCCGGTACCAAAAAAAAAAAAAAAATTATTAGTAAACTAGTTAGTGTTCTCTGTAATACAACACCCATAGTTGGACTGCAGGAGCATTTTTAGGGTTCATTTAAGGGTACACTTAAGAGTGTGATTAATTGAAATATTATGATGACTACATTTATCAATTTCATTTAAATCTTAAACCTTAAAGTGAGCTGGGAATGGTGCCACATGCCTCTAATCCCAGTACCTGGGAGGCTGAGACAGGAGGATCTGAGGTTTGAGGCTAACCTTGGCAACTTAGTGAGACCCTGTTTCAAAATAAAAAATAAAAAGGGCTGGGGGTGTAGCTCAAAGGTAGAATGCCCCTGAGTTCAATCCCCAGCACCAAAATAACAAAACAAAACAAAAAACATAACAAAACAGAAAAACCTTAAAAGTGATAGGAGGATTGCAGTTACAATCCCAAATCAACTATGAAAAAATAAATGATGTGTTATTTTACTATATAAAGAGATAGAGGGAGACCTAGTAGCATGAGTTTCTGAAGTACTTACCCAACATTTCTCCATCATATGGAGAAGCTCTAAAGAAAATAAGCTACAGTGCATAATGGAATCTGTCATGATACACTAAAGTGTTGAATAAGAAAGCTCAGAAGGAAGAAACATTTTAATTTAACATGAGGCACATCTATTTTTCTATCTACTCTTGTACTGTTCTTACTGATGCTTTCTGTCTCAAAATATAATTTAACTTAAGTTTATTCATTTTGATTATATCTTGCTACAGGGTTAAATGCAGCAAATGACCAATCTTGTAAGCATACAAAAGAAAAAAGAAAAAAACAAAGAATGAGAGAAAAAGTATCAGTGCATTGTTAAAACAGACACAAAACACATAGACGGTTTTGATGATCCCTTGGAAAAATTCCAAATGTCCTTGCTTTGTTGACCAATATTAATGTGATTATTTCTCCTCTTTAACAAACTTGGGGAGTAAGTGATCTTTTCTAGCATGTGATATTAGTTCTGCAGGTCAAGAACATATTTTCTAATAGGAATTTATGTATTTATGTGATTTAGGCAAAGAACAGAGCCTTACTCGAGTCATTGTGTGCCACAGGTTTTGTGTTTTGTGTGTGTGTGTGGGGGGGAGCTAAGCATCTGGCCAAGGAAACTTGGAGGAGTCAAGCACACCTGGAGAGGAGCTCTTTGTCTTCTTAACCTTTTATTTTCTTGCAAATAATGTACAATTTTGCATAGCATGTATTGACAACTTTTCATTTAGTCCTCTCTATATCAGGTGATGAATGAATGCTTGTTTTACCATCTTTCCTTCCTCCTTCCTTTTCTCTTTATTTTCTTCCCTGATTCTACTACCTAGAGATTGGTTCATTTTGAGTAAGTTACTAAATTCTTCTATTGTCTTAGTGACTTCCCAAATGGGAATTATAATAATGATGAAAATGTCCTCCAGGGTTGTTGTAAAGATTAAGTTAATCTTAGTTTTCAGAGTATTGCCTATTACAAGATTTTTAAAATATCATTTATTGTTATTATTTACTTTTATTTTGTTTTTTCTTTCATGAGAAGTATATAAATATATTCTCAACATTGAATATTAGAAATAACTTTCCATGGTGTCATAAGAAAAGACACATATTTGAAAGTGACTCAGCAAGGCAAATTTTACTTTCTGCAAAAAGGGATCCTGCCACCAGTAAAGTTACATAGGCAAGAACAACGTGGCAAAAAACTGCAGGGTATTTTATTTTTAGCATGGGGCTCCTGTGCTGTGGTCTTATTGGTGGGAGCTTAGCCTCACAGTCTTTACGCCATTGGTTGAAGGTTGATGCTGGGGGAGGGGTTGGCACTCACAATTTCCAGGAAATGCTATCTTTAAAAAAAATACAAGCACATACATGGTTACACAATGGTGGTTCCACAAAATGGAGCCTAAGTCAAGCTATTCCTTTGATAGAACAGATCTAATTATATTCTCATATAAATAGAAGTATATAGAGTAAAATGCCAAAGTTTCTTTCCCTCACTTGTCACAGGCACTCCGTAACAGCGATAACAAGTTGATGTGCATAAATTTAGTTCTTTGTCTAGATAGTTACATGCATTTGTATATTAAACACACAAGCCTCTATAAATACATAAAAACATATATGTATAAACAAACACAAGTATTCTTTACATAAATGTGTCCATATAATTTGTATTTTTGGCATCAATTTATAGCCTGCCTTCCTTCTTTTTGTTATCAGAAAATGAACCCAGGGCCTCCCACATGCTAAGCATGCCCAGTACCACTGACTACATCACCAGCTCCAAGTTTATATCTTTCTATATTAAAAAATACAGTTCAACCACATCCTATTTAAATAATCAATCAAATATATTTCTTTCTTATAAGTTACAATCCTAGGCATTGGGGATTTTGTAATAACCAGTCAATAAATTTCTTGCCCATAAAATTTTGGTGGTAGTGAAGGAAATAGATAATAAAAATAACACAGTTCAATATTTAATACAATGCCAAGGGGTAGTAATGTCTATAAACTAAAACGAAGAAGGATAACATGTCGAGAGGATAAAGGTACAGATGATCAGGGAAGACCTCTGTGAGGGTGACATTCGGTCAGGAATCCTGGAGAGGATGAACCAATAATCATGAACATTTATAGGGAAAGACTAATGAAAACAGCGAACTAAGCAAGGGTAAATGTTCATGACTTTAAAAAAATATTGGTGCATTGTAATTGTACATGACAGTGAGATTCATAGATACATTTGTACATGCATATAACATTAGTCTGTTTCTTTTCCCCTGTCTACTCCTTCTTTCCCTTCCTTCCTTCCCCAATCTCCTTCTACTACTCTAATGGTCTTTTTCCTAATTTTCATAAAGCCATGAAAATTAGCTCTCTAGTTTCCACATATGAGGTTTATTCGTAAAGATTTACTCATGAGTTTTCCATAGATATTTACTCTGTAGTTTTGGCATATGAGAGAAATAATGTGGCCCTTGATTTTCTGAGTCTGACTGATGACACTTAGCATGGCATTCTCCTGTTCCATCAATTTTCCTGCAAATAATATAATTTTGTTCTTTTTTTTTGCGGTACTGGGGATTGAACCCAGGGGCATTCTACCTCTAAGCTTCACCCCCAGCCCTATTTTTTATTCTTTATTTTGAAACAGGGTCTCACTAAGTTGTGGAGGGCCTCACTAAGTAGCTGAGGCCACGAACCTGCGATCCTCCTGTCTCAGCCTCCCAAGTACCGGGATTACAAGCGTGTGCCACCACACCCAGCAAATTTTGTTCTTTATGGCTTAATAAAACTCCTTTGTATGTATGTACCACATTTTCTTTATCTACTCATCTGTTAATGGTCACCTAGGTTGGTTCCATAATTTGGCTATTATTAATTGTGCTGCTATAAATATGGGCATGCATGTGGTATAGCTGGGTCATATAGTGGTTCCATTCCTAGTCTTTTGAGGAACCCTCATACTGATCTCTATAATAGTTGTACTAGTTTACAATCTCATCAACAATGTATAAGTATTCCCTTTTCCCCTCATCCTCACCAATACTTATTTAGCCCATGACTTATTAAACAGGCTACACTACAGAGAGATAAAGGAGATAAATTCAGAGTGTCAGGGGCAGATTACATAGGATTTTAATTCACGGTAGGGATGTTGGATTTGATTTTTAACTGTATTGAATTATTTCTTCTTTTTCTTTTTCTTCTTTTTCTGGAGACAGGGAAAAAGAAAGAAGAGAGATTGTTTCTGCCTTTTTTTCTAAGGTATGGATGTAACATAATTTACCTAATCTTTCCTAATGAAGGAAATGTTTCAAATGTTTCTCTTATAAACATTACAATGAATGTCCTCGTCTCATCTCTGTGCACATGTTAATAATTCTACAGAATATTTGACTTAGGATAACTAGGTCAAAAAGCAAGCATAGCATATATGTTGACAGAAGCTGTCAAGTTGCCTTAATAACTATATTCCCACCCATGGTATATAGAAGCGGCAATTTCCTTTTATTTTCAGTACTAGACAATGTCAGTCTTATTTTAAATAATCCAGTGAATAAAAAAAATCGTGTCTCTTTATTTAGCTTGCATATTCTCTGTTACTAATAAAGCTGAGGGTGATTTGATAGGTTAATTAATCATTTTGATCTTTTTCTCTTGAGAATAGCCTATTGATCAAATTTTCATTCTAGATCATTCTCTGGACAGGCTTTGGAATGTCTGTGTTTGGGTCAAGTGTCCACCCCTGTACAGTCAGCTGTGTCAGGAGAATTGAGGTTTTATATTACAAAACCTAGCCCTTTAAGCTTCTCCTCATAGGCTATAAGTAGTGCATGGAAACTATAAACCACAGGCAAAACAGTTACCCTGACTAAAGCCTAGTACACTTTGATGGTGAGTGAAATTAGGAATGCAGCACATTATTTATTGAGCCCACAATGAATGTAAAACTCTATTTTAAATGTTTTAAGGGACAGAAAGTTATACATGATAGTAGTGTAACTGTCCTCGAAGACACTTGTGATTTTATAAGGAGACACAGGTGCAAAATAACTATAATTCAGAGTATAAATTCCCTAAGAATCACACAAACCAAATGATAAAATAATTCTGAGAGAAAGAGAAATCACATTTAACTAATACCTCTGACGTGTTTTGTGATGTCAAGAGTATTTATTTTAGATTTTGAATAAGTGTAGAATTGTTTAAAGTGGCTGCATTGTTTATATAAAAATTCATGTTAAGCCCCGCGTGGTGGCACACGCTTGTAATCCCAGTACTTTGGTAGGCGGAGACCGGAGGATCCGGGTTTGCGGCCAGCCTCAGCTCTCTCTCTGTCTCTCCCTGTCTTTCTCTCTCTCTCTCTACTTAGTGAGGCCCTCTGCAACTTCGTGAGACCCGGTTTCAAAATAAAGTATAAAAAAATAGGGCCGGGGGTATAGCGCGAAGGTAGAACGCCCCTGGGTTCAATCCCTGGTACCGCAAAAAAAAATTCATGTTAATATACCATATAAAAAGTTCAGACAAATAAAAATTGTCTATGAATGTACATTGAGAGAGAAACATACTTTTTTAAGCTAATGCCTCAAGTATTTTGAGAGGATCTCACCAGACGTGTGTGTGTGTGTGTGTGTGTGTGTGTGTGTGTGTGTCTGTCTGTCTGTCTGTGTGGTATGTGTGTGTTCATATGACCTTATATAAACAATTTTACCTAAGTGGGAACTTTCTGTGGGGAGAGACCTTGTGTGTTTGATCCATTGGCCAATGTAGGTACTCAATGAATATTTTTTGAATGAATGAAAGTTCTATAACTTGTTCTTTCTATATTAATACACATGTGTTTAGCTATCTCTCATGTTTATTGACTACATATTGCTTCATTGCTTGTATAATTTACTTATCCAGGCTCCACTGGATAAACTTTTAGGCTTATTTGCAGTTCTACTTTATTTTAAACAACACTGATAAGAACAATCTTGGGCTAAATTTACTTTATACTCATGTAATTATCTCTTTAGACTAAACCTTTAGAAATCCATTTCCTGCGTAAAGGATAAAGCATATTTTAGAGAACAATGATGCAGTTAGCCTGACTGCCCCGTGCATGGAAATGTGAATTAAACCTTTACCCATAGGACATGCAAGCACATGTTTCTACACACCGTCCAAAGCCAGGTTTTATTCATTCATTTATTTTTAGAGGAGATGGAAGTGAGATATTCTAGTTGTTCAGTACGTGTTGGGTTGGGGAAGAAAGTTGGGTGGGGGAGAGATGTTTGGAGCAGATGTATGTTATAAACATCATTTTAGATTGGATGTATTTGGTCTGGTATGGAGGAATATACTTTCATACTAGACCAAAGGACCAGAACTCTTTTTCTTATAAGTATTTGTCAAATTTATTCTACTTTATTTTACTCTGGAAAGCCAAACAGTGGCTCCATATTCCTCAAACAAGAATTAGAAGTAGACCTCCAGATGCCTAACATCTCTTCTTGTTTTAGAATGAACAGAATTAGAATCTGTATTCTTTTTTAAAACATTTTTAATTGGTGCTTTCTCTATATAATAGTGGGATTCATTGTGACATCAACCAGAATTCTTATGCTTTTCACTATTATTAAAACTGTGAGGATATGCTAAGTTATACTGCTTTTAGTAAGCTATTGAACTACAACATAGTTTAACCATTTACCACAACGTAACTATAATTATGAATCCAGAATTTTCTGTGGATGGTTGTGCCAACTACTAAGCTATTTGTCTTTCACTCTACTCACCCTTCTTTAATTGCGTAGTGATGCTGAGGCTGGGGCCACACCAACCTTGCCACCTGATTCCCTGTTAGGCTCTGCTAATAGGGTGCATGGAATTGTAAGACAGGAAGAAGAGGAAGTGACTTGCTCCTTCCTGTTTACTCCTGTTGACCTCCTGCCAGCGTGCAGCTCCTGTGAGCACTACCCTGACAGTGCTCACCCTGGCAGTGGTAGGTCTTCTCTGAGCAGTAGCAGTTGAGAACGGCCTGATGTTTTCAACACTTGTGAAACAAACCTCATTGTGCCACTCTCACAGTCACCAGTGTCTGCCAACAGTATCCTCTCTGCTGAGGTGTGTGGGTCCCAAGGTCTTGCAGATTTTCCTCTAACTCAGAGACACCAGTATCCACCGAGTACCAGATCCAGGAACCCCTCCCCAAAGGCCTGAGTTTCAGCTTGTAGGACCCTCCCTCTAAATTTCTTAATTTTAAAACTCCAACCTTTTCCTTTGTTCTTTCAACCAAAAGGATGACGTCTATTTCCTGCGGTTGCTGCCTCCATGGCTCATTTGCATTCTCTTTATCTTTTCAGTTGCCTAATTCACAGCTTTATTCTTGGTTGACAATTCTTTAGACTAAAGTCTCCCTCTTCAATAACTGGTATGAAGAGAGTGGTCATAAAAGAACAGTGGAAGTTTTGTACTAAGTATAAGATGAAGCTAATTTTTTATTTTTTTAAGAACCAAGGTAATTTACAGTTGCTCAATCTATATGGGAGTCCCTTCAAGAATTCTATGAGACAGAAGAGGATGGAGAGAACCAGGAGATGACATGAATTCTTAATAAATGTGGTTCAACAACATATGCCATAGAGCACTGCTTTCTCTATAAAGAGACTTCAGATACCAGCTTACTATTTTCCCTCCAGTATCTTAGAGTCACATCTTCACAGTTGTAGGAAGGTGGATTTTCATGATGTAATCTGGCTAATAATAGGTTGTTTGCAGAGACAGGGTGTTTCAATGACCTGAGGTCATTCTGGAAGCTACAATTACCTACAGAGAATAACTGTAGAAACCCTTGTTTGGGAGAATTCAGGGAAATGTCATGGAGGTACAGCTTTGGAATGGCTATATTTGTAAACTGTACTTGAGTGCAGGATTTCGGGAATTATGGCATTGATAAAACCCCTATATGCAGTGACTATGGTCACAATAGGTTCTTTTTATTATCCTCATTTTCTATAAAGTTTTATAATTTCAAATTATCCACTATTTTAGTATATTTTAGTACAACTATTTAAGCATTAAAAATCAAACTTACTGTTGTTCTGAACACCAAAGTGATGGAAGAACCATTTTTTTAAACAGTAGTGAAACAAGCTAACAACCAATTTATAGGTACAATGTCGTTTGCACCATTAGTTCAAGGCTCTCCATATTCATCTGTGACCACCTGAAAGTAAGCACTATCAAACTTCCTAGGTTAAGGGTCGTTTTGAATGTAACTTCATTTGGTTTTGAAAAGAATTCACAAAAATATTGCAAATTATTTTTTCCTTCTGTCTTAAAAGTAGACACAGTATAGCATCAAATGCATTTATGTCTACATTAACCTTTTCGTTACATTTTAATTTTCTGTACAAGCTAGGTTTGGGGATTTTATGTAGATAATCACATCAATTGCAAGTATCCACAGTTCTCTTTTCTTGCTTACCCATCACTTTCCACTTAGTTCTTCAGGTCTAGTGCCTCCATGCCAAGGTGAAATAGAAATGGTGGGAATGAGTACACTCATCTCAAACATACCACTATTGAGTCTATTCTGTGCTGTGGTGTTTCAATCAAAAACAACAACAAACCTATATGTCCATCAGAATTTAGTGCTAGAAACAGATCTCACTAGATATTACAAGGGGAGATGTAATGGGCATTTGAAGGATCGTTGTAGGAGAGGATTTGGGTGGAGGAGAGGCTGATGCTGAAATTGTGTTTCAGAATCACTTACCACAGGTCAACTCAACATATCGCAGCTACTGTCGCTGAGGTCTCTGCCACAGCTGCCTCGTACCAAAAATCTGGTACCTACCCAGGAGAGCAGTGAATAATGAACAGCACCCACTGTTGGTTCTTGCTGGTCAGCCACTTCTGCCATAGGAGGATGCATCTGCTCGCACATCAGTGTCCTGCAAAAACCACAATAGCAATTTTAACAGATGCCATTTGATATAAAGATTCCTAGGCTAAGTATAGCATTTTTTAACAATGCAACTCAAACGGAAGAAAATACCTCACTAAAAACCTAAGTTATGAAAGGCAATTGCTGGCCCGCAGGGACTATTTTTAGTTTATGTTGACAAATTGAAGTGTTTAAATTGACTAATTTTTAATTTTTTGTGTGGTACCAGGGATTGAACCCTGGGATGTCCTACCTCTGAGCTACACTTCCAGCTCTATTTTAATTAATTAATTATTTTTTGTTTTAATTTTGTGTGTGTGTGGTACTGGGGATTGAACCCAGGGATACTCTACTTTTATGCTACACCCCCCAGCCCTTTTTTAAACTTTTTGTTTTGAAACAGGGTCTTGCTAGGTTGCTGAGTATCTTAGCATGTTCACTGCTATATCCCAGTAAATCTGACCACACAACTTAGAGGAAGGATGATTTATTTGCTCACAGTTTTTTTTTTTAATTCTGGGTTCAGTCTATGTGAGGACAGGATCTATGGATCTCGGGGCATGGTGGCGGGAAACAGAGAGATGGAAAGTACACAGGCTCTGCTTGTCATATCATGGAGACCAGAAGCAAAAGATAAAGCAGGGGGAGGAGGGACCAACATATAATCCTCAAGGTCGCATCCCCAGGGACCCCTTCTTAGCAACCAAGTCCTGCTTCCAATATTGCTACCTTGTTTTTGGGAGCCCTAGAAGGGGACATTTTAAATCCAAATCATTATACCGAGAGTCTCACTACACTGCTGAGGCTGTCCTCAAACCTGTGATCCTCCTGGCTCAGCTTCTCAAGTACTGGGATTACAGGCGTGCATCACCACACCTGCCTTTATTTATTTTTTTTTAATTTGAAACAATTTTGCTAAGTTGCTGAGGCTGGCCTCAAACCTGCAATCCTCCTGTCTCAGCCTCCCAAGTACTGGAATTGCAGGAGGGTGCCACCATGCCTAGCTTGAAATGGCTAAATTTTAGAATCCCTGAGAAAAGAAATTGTGGAGGTTGAAAGAAACATCTGAGAGCCGGGCGTGGTGGCGCACACTTGTAATCCCAGTACTTTGGGAGGCAGAGACCGGAGGATCTGGGTTCACGGCCAGCCTCAGCGCTCTCTCTCTCTCTCTCTCTCTCTCTCTCTCTCTCCCTGTCTCTCTCTCTCTCTCTCTCTCTCTCTACTTAGTGAGGCCCTCCGCAACTTCGTGAGACCCAGTTTCAAAATAAAGTATAAAAAATAGGGCCGGGGGTGTAGTGCGGAGGTAGAACGCCCCTGGGTTCAATCCCTGGTACCGCAAAAAAAAAAAAAAAAAAAGAAACATCTGAGGAAGTGGAGCTGGTTCTAGTTTCTCTGAGATGGATGTAATGAGGCTATTTCTACCAGTTTTGGTAAAAAAAATAACCCAAAACTCCAAACTAGATTCCACTGCAACTGAGGACAGGAAGTCACTGAGCCTGAGTGCGTGTAGGAAAGCGTTAACGAGGAGGCCCGATGCCCCTCTTTGAGGGACTTGCTTGTGAGGCTGCTCCTTGGGCTGATGCCTGAAATTTGACTTTGGAATTTTTCCTGTGCTTCTGAATAATGCTTTTGTATGCCGTGGGCACTGAACCCTGCTGCACCAGCTTGCTTGGACAATGCAGTGTGATTTATGGTAAATACCTATTTTTGTTCCAGGAATCTGAAACTTTCGTAATCGTGGCTGGTTGTGTAAAGGAAAAAGTGCCGATGTGACCGTGCCCCAATAAGAACGGGACCACATGTCTCAAGCAGGCCTCCCCAGTTGAAAGCACAGTACACACATTGTGGCTTCTAGTTGCTGGACAGAGACATGTTCTATGCAATAGCGTCTCACGCCCCTGGCAGGGAGAGCTTTGGAAGCTTCTGCCTAGACTTTCCAAACTTTGATGTGTCTTATTCCCTTACTGATCTTACTATAAAACCATATGAACTCCCCCGCAAAAGTACCTGGGTTCTGTTTCTATTTGTGTGTGTGTGGGGGTACTAGGGATTGAACCCCAGGACATGCTACCTCTGAGCTATACCCCCAGTCCAATTTTATTATTTTGAAACAAGGTCTTGCTAAGTTGCTGAGGGCCTCACTAAATTGCTGAGGCTGGTCTCGAACCTGTGATCCTCCTGTCTCAGCCTCCCGAGTACTGGGATTACAAGTATGCACCACCACGCCCGGCTCTGTTTCTAGTCTTATGTTTCAGATTTTTCCCAGTATGAATATGAGAATGTATCTTTATTAAATCAGACACATTCATGGTCAAATCTCCATTCAGTCTATTTCTTCTGTCATTTTTTAAAAAATCAAATTAATCTATTCTAAACATCTTTTTGCATGTGTATGTATGTGTGATACTGGGAATTGAACCCAGAGGTGTTCTACTATTGGGCTGCATCCCCCAACCCTTTTTATTTTTTATTTTGAGAAAGGGTCTCATTAAGTTGGGAGTGCTAGCCTCAAACCTGTGATCCTCCTGTCTCAGCCTCCCAAGTACTAGAATTAAAGATGTGTGTCCTTGTGCTCGCCTTATTCTAAAACTCTTGTGTGTGTGTGTGTGTGTGTGTGTGTGTGTGTGTGTGGTATTCAGGATTGAACCCAGGAGCAGTCTACCTCTGAGCTACATCCCCATCCCTCTTTTACTTTTTTATTTTGAAACAGGGTCCTGCTAAGTTATCGTGCACTGGCCTTGAACCTCCAATCCTCCTGTCTCAGCCTCCCAAGTACCGGGATTATAGACATGCACCATCACACCCAACTTCTAAATATCTTTAAAAAAAACTATTTTACTTCCTATTTAACTGCAATTTATCTAGAACGAAACTCATGAATTCTATGCGTGCAATTTGGGTTTTGGTATATACCCCACTGCAGTCAGTTTCCCACCCCACCCCACCCCTAGTAATTACCGATCTGCTTTATGTCACTATACTGTGTCCTTTCTATAATTCCATTTATATAGATTTCTCTAATTCCATGTAAATGGAATTATATAGTATGTACTTTGGGGGCTCTGACTTCTGTCATTTTGTACAAGTCTTAAGGTTCATCTATATTATTGCATATATGCAATAATATATATGCAAAGTTACTTCTTATTGCTTAATATTAGTCATTTGCTTGTCTATACCACATGTTTTTATCCACTTAGTGGTTAATGGATTTATTTCCAATTTCTCTACACTCACTGGTTAGGTTTATCTCCAGTTTTGGCTACTATGAATACAGTTGCTATAAGTATGATTTGTTTATAAACATTTGCATAGAAATAAGTGTTTAATTTTTGGCTAAATATCTAGGAGTATGAATGCTGGGTATGGGAGATTTCTGATTATCTTTATCCTAAAGAGTTGAACTGTTTTCCAAAATGATTGTATAATTTTGCTATATATGTGCATTGGAATTATTTAAAGACTCTCCAACATTTAGTATTGTCTGTTTTTTTCAATTTTAGATAATCAAATGGATACATAATAGTAAGTTGATTGTAGCCTTAATTTGAATTTCCTGAATGCTTTGTGATTATTGGCATTCATGTATCTTTAAGGAGGTATGTGCTCAAATATAAAAGCAAAGATTGACAAATTGGACTCCAACACAATGAAATGTTTTGCTTTTCTATAGATAATATAAAGAAAAGTAGAAAGGGAAAAAGTAACTGGAAAAACATATATATATATATATATATATATGATAAAGTACTTGTGGTTTAGAATATGTAAAGACTTCATAAGACTCAATAAGACAAATCTGATAAAGAAGGAAATCAAATAGTTGGGTACATAATTTTGTGTCGTTTTTCTATTTAAAAGGATCTTACAATATATAATTTTCTTCTACCTTCTTAATAATCCAGTCCTGCAATTTCTGCCTTTTGACTGGCAAATTTAGTCCATTTAAATTTAATGTAAAGACAATGTTCTACTTAGGTCAGCCAGTTGATATTTTTTGTCTTATTTGCTTTTTATTTTTATATGTGTTTTTCTTTTCCTATTTTTCTCTTTTCCTTTCTGTTAAACAGTTCTAATATTTTTAAAATTCCTCTCTTAGCTCTCTAGCTATATCTTTTTGTTTTTTTTTTTTCATGGTGCCAGGGATTGAACCCAGAGGCATTCTACCTTTGAGGTATACCCTAAGCCCCTTTTATTATTATTATTATTATTATTATTATTATTATTATTTTGCTTTGAAACAGAGTCTTACTAGGTTGCTGAATCTCACTAATTTGCTGAGGCTGGTCTTGAACCTGTGATCTTCCTGTCTCGGCCTCCCAAGTACTGGGATTACAGGTGTGCTCCACCATACCTGGCTCATTTTTTTTAAGTTATTTTAGAGATTACAGTATGTATCTCAATTAAGAATTAGTGTCGGACTACTTCAGGTAGATTATAGGGAATTTACTACAGAATGTTTTATTACCCTGAGTATAGGTCCACACTTTGCTCTTTCTTCTTCTTGTATTTAGTTTTTTGTATGCGGATTGATCTGGGGTTGTGAAATCTAGATATTTACAGCAGCTCTCTAGATTTATTACATTCTTTTAGTATGGATTCTTCTATGGTGTTCTTCTATGGTATTAAATTGCCTGGAATCAATCTGTGAACTTTGCCCAGAACCCATTACCCATGGTATACAGCGAACTGCTCAGCTTTCTACCCTGTTCTCATGCCTTCTGTTGGTTTCCTTATGATTGCCAGGTTTGGGCAAAGATGAGGAGCTGGGCAGAGATTAGGATCACTGTCTCTGTTATTAACTTGCTTCTGGGGATTTTCCTAATTTTCAGCTATTCTGTGAGGGTCGTCTTTACCTTTAGACCTTTCTGGCTTTTTGCCACTCAAGCTGCACATAGTTGGAGAAAAGCATCAAGTCCCCAAATCTGGGTCCATATTGCTCTATCTCTGAAGAGAAGATCTCTCTCTGGCTTCTGCCTGCTTTTTTACAATACTATTTCTGGGTTTTGGCACATCTGTAGTTTTGCCAAGGATTTTGGCAGTCTGTGTTCTGAATCTGGGTATGGCTCCTTCCCACATGCTCATATAACTCCCTTCCCTTATTGTTTCCTTAACTAAGCCTTGTGGAGTTTGTACCCATAAAGTATCTTAGAGTGTAATCATCTCATTTTGTATTGGCAGAACCAGTGGTCTCAAGAAGTAGTGTCCAGGGTCATGGCGCCACTGAATGGCATGTTTCTTGATACAGTCTTGATTAATCTCTGTGTTGCCTGCACCAGAAGCACTGTATTAGTTCTAATGCAATTGGATCATGTCCAAATAATGAAAGATGCCATCTTGGCCCTCATTAAACTCTTCTTTTTTTGGGGGGGAATCAAATATACAGAAAAAAGAAAATTTTGAACAACTAAGCTTCTTGTTCGAAATAACCTAATATTAAGTTAATACAAACAGAAGAGAGATGAGGCCATATAACTCTGGCAAACTCTGCCAAAAAACTCTGGCAAAAAACAAAACAAAAACCCTGGTACTCATTAGCCCTAAAGCCCTAGAAAAGGAGAAAATTGAATGCATCAGAAATTCATGTAGTGTTACTGTATTTCTTCAAATTTTCTGTGCTAGTTAATGTATCACTACTGTGTCAGGAGGGCCTATGAAGTTTTTCCACATTGAAATTTTGGTAAATTAAATTTGTTTCAAGTGCGTGGCTTTTAGTTTCTCTCTCTATTATGAATCCTCTACAAATCTCTTTTGATAGAACGCTGGATCACATTTCCAGATATGTAAGATATAAAGACTAATTTTTAAGAACCTTTCATTTTCTCTTTATCCTTGCATCTTTGGATCCATTAATGAGGAACTTTTTCTTGAGTACTTCCACATATTATGCAAACACATTTATATATAAAAACCCAAAACTTTCTATTTATTTGTCCTAGGTAGCCTACTTTTCATAATAAAATGTCATAGGCATAAAATTAAATTATGGTTCTAACAAATAATCTGAATTGATAAATTATATAAAGAAGTGAACAAGTTGAACAAAGATTACATAATGTGAATATTTAATTTGGTTAATTTGCAGCATATAGTATAATTTTTTTTCAATTTGAATTTATTTTAAGGTGGGTGGCTAGTGTTAAAGACATACTCCATTTAGGTTTTACTTAAAGCCTTTGAACAGCTTATAATGAACTGGCTGAAAGTAATCAGCATATTACAAAAGCAAGGACGTTCTGTTATTTAATCAATTAGTTTATTTGAATAAAAATCTTGACAGATTAAGAATTTTATTTTCCAACATTCTGGTGAAATTTCTCATTTTTTAGATAGATAACAAGCAGTTACCATTGCCTTCATCAAATGGTCAAATCTTTTGACTCACAGAAATGAAAGGAAACTACCTTATCCTTTTCCTCCACAAAGAAGGAAGGATAGCCAGGCGTGGTTGCGCACGCTTGTAATCCCAGTACTTTGGGAGGCGGAGACCTGAGGATCCGGGTTCACGGCCAGCCTCAGCTCTCTCTCTCTCTCTCTCTTTCTCTCTCCCTGTCTCTCTCTCTCTCTCTCTACTTAGTGAGGCCCTCTGCAACTTTGTGAGACCCGGTTTCAAAATAAAGTATAAAAAAACAGGGCCGGGGGTGTAGCGCAGAGGTAGAATGCCCCTGGGTTCAATCCCCGGTACTGCAAAAAAAAAAAAAAAAAAAGAAGGAAGGATGTTGAGGTGAGAAGAAGCAGTGGAGTGTGTCTGATAGATGGATCAGACCAAAAGCCTTGTTTCAAGTGAAATTTTTAGGCAGGCAGAGAATATTGGAGAGTGCTTCACCATGGGCTCTGCAAGTAGTTACACATTTATGTAGGGAAACACCTACTGAAATTAGTATCTACTGTCTGGGAAGGAGAAATACTAGATGGTCACATGGGTCTGAAATGAAAAAGTTTTCATCCAGGCGTGGTGGCACAGGCCTGTAATCCCAGTACTTGGGAGGCTGAGACAGGAGGATTGCAGGTTCAAGGATAGCTTCAGCAAGCAGTGAGATGTTTATCAACCTAGTGAGACCCTGTTTCAAAATTAGAAAAAAATAGAGCTGGGAATGTAGCTCTGAGGTAGAAAGCCTCTGAGTTCAATCCTCAGTACCAAAAAAAAAAAAAGAAAAGAAAAAAGAAAAAAAAAGAAAAAGAAAAAGAGACTAGAAAAGAGGAGTTTATAGATGGTGGTTATGCCTAAATGTTAACTTGTCAGGAGCCAACAATGAATATTATGGTTAAAAATAACATAGTTGGAAGTTCCTTTTAATAGCTGATAACTAAAATGAAGACAAGATCAAGGAAATGTATTAGGTATATCCTAAAGGCATTTTTGTGTTTCTGTATGGTTTTCACTAAAAGAGCCGATTTAAGAAAGCTCCTATTGGTTTGGCTGTGGTCACTGGCTTGGAAACATGGTAAGTAAGTGAACCTTACTTTTGGGAAGAGTAGAAAGCTAATTACATCATGTAATCCTAGAAGCAAAACAAAGAGTCATAAAATCATTAGGTATCAATACCTTGCTCACTAGTCTGTCTGACATTTTTTATCATGACAGTGAATTGTTTGTAGTTTTAAACCCTCATCCCCTCCCTCAATACAAATGGAGTGATATGTGTGTCTAAGTAAATATTGATGTGAGAGACATATTAGTTTATTATATTGACTAAGGACTTGTAAATATGAGACACAAATGGTAAAATTTGAAACCTGAAACGAGCCAAGGAACAGCTAAGTCTAGTGACACACTGTGGCCTGGGTGGCGAGTGCTTCTGGGAAAGAGGAGAAAGGAAAGATAAAGATATTGAAGATGAATGTCCTACTGTTTTGTATTGAGTTTGAAGAAAGGGGTATTTTCATAAAAGTTAGTCACCTTAAAAAGGCATATTGCTATCACTCAGTGAAAGTTTAGAAGCTACGAAAACTGATATGTGTATGTGTATTTGTTAAAACAATTCATACTTACCCCTCCCTCTGCTGTAAGAAAATTAATACCATCCTTTTAGTGGCAATTTAAATTTTATTTTGGTAGCATTTAGTATTATGTGTTTTGTATTTATATTTGGTATTATTTTTGTATCATATAGAAATACTATATTTATAGGAGTAAATGTATGGATGCATGGTATTCAAATGTTTAAAAACATTTTTGCCAAGTAAACCTCTGACGAAAATGTTTGTATATTCCTAAAACTGATAGACTTTTATGGTGGATCATTTTCTTTCATTAATCACACAAGTACTAAGTTTTTAGTTGGAGTTCAAATAACATACTATCAATTTTAATTTAAAGGTAAATATCTTTGAAATCTTGATATGAAAGAGCTATAGAAACAGCATGTGCAACCTCAAGGTTTTCAAGATGGCCAATGTGCATCATACAGCTGGTCCCAAATGGAGACCAAGAAAGCAAGGTCATTTTTAATCTCCACATACATCTTTCTTTCCTGGCTCAACACTAATCATTCATTATGTTCTGCGTATTGAAGGGGAAGATGAAGGATACATAAGAATTCACTTTGAAAACATGTACTCAATGTTGCATATCCAAAAGCTCCTAAGGGATTAAACAATCAGAAAGCCCCACCTCATTTGCATTTTAATGGATAAAAATAAGAGTTGAAACATTTCTTTACACTTAAGCAGCCATGGAAAAGCTTGTGTAGTTAACAGGACTGAAGTGGGAGGTGGGGGGAGGATGAGGGGTCTCTATGAAACTTAAGGAAAATTCATTTCTTTTAGAGAATCGAAGCTGAGCTGATTGAGTCAAGGTGCCTGACTCTGCTACAGACACGTTTTCCTAATGAAAAGGACTGTAACTTCAGACCTTTCACATTTTCCATGAATAGATGTCATTACTCATTATCACATTTATCATTACTTGTAAAACAATGAGGTGGCAGCAAGGGATGGGAGAAGAACTAAAATAGAATTGAAAAAAATTGGTACTAGCTTAGGGAATTTGAATAAAGGCTTTTTTTTTTTGCAAAAGCAACATACATCATAACTTCATGTTTGGAAAACTTTTATTAAATATTGGGTCGCTATGATGGAAAGGATAGTGATTACAGGTTTTTCTTCACCCTTCTCTAATTCTGAATTAGAAATGACAAAGAGTTTGACTGGTAACATTCTGAAATAGATAATGAGTTAAGTGATAATTACTGAACCTCATTTTTAGAAACCCATTAACAGGTATTTCTTTAGTCATAGAGAAAATACTTCATAAATAGTGAATTGTGCTATCACATGTACAAGTTTCTTTCATTTGATGGAATCTAACTAATTTCAGAGTAACTATTTGCTATTAATTGGTTCTAAGATTTAATCAAATAAAGACATCATTTATTAATTTCAATTTGTTAAGCTAGGAAAAAACTTGTAATGTTATTATCTTTAGTCAAACCTCTTCCAATGTTCAGAGGGATTAGAAATTACAAACAAAATGTGCTCCTGTGCTTGGAGTTTCTCTGGCTGAAAGAACAGGATTTATCAATGGGAAGCTGCAGCAGATCTTAAAGTCTTGCGGCCTAACTAAAGAATAAGAAGGACTTGGCTAGACTTACCACCATGACACGAGGGCCATTTGTTGAATTCTTGGGTAGTCTTGGAGGTAGGAAGAGGGAAGTATATACCCTAGATTACCATCAAGGCCAAGCACCTCCACATTTCCAATAACATATTGTGACCATGTACCTCACTGAAGTACCAGCTGTAGTGAAAGGATGAAGAGGCCCTAAGATACATCTGGAATGGTAGGGAGGAGGAGGAGGCCTTCTACAGTAGAAAGCCTCATAGTTGACTAACTGCTATGTGTTCTACCAGCTGACAAGGCCCCATTCGGGACATAATGGAAACTTTAGAGTGTGATTCATGTTACTTGCTGTGAGCTGCTCAAGCTTATAAATTGTACCTAAACCATCATAGAATCAGAGGCTGAATTTTACCCGTGAAGAGAAAATATCTGTTAGACTTATTTTTTTCCATGTAGGAAAATGAATGACGTTAATTCAGGGCTATGTGTAAAATTGGCAAATAAAGGTGTGTAAATGTTGTGGAAATAGCAATTCTGAATTTTCATTGGCCAATTTACTAAAAAGAACCTTTTTTTGTAAAAGAGGACATTTTTCTTTATGCCAGGGAATCTGAAACTTTATTTTTCTTTTGGTACTGGGAGAAATAAGTTTCTGTTGTCTAAAAGCTATGTTTTCTTTTTTTTGTCAAATCAACCCCACCCCAAACTAAGACAGGGCAGTAACTTTTCTTTCCACTCATGCTAAATACACAATCAAATTAGAAATCTTCTGTCAAAACTGTAGAATTACCATAGGTGGAGTAATAATGAAGACCACCATTTTCTTCCTAGTTCCCTATCAAAAAATCAGGTGATTAAAAACAAAACAAAAACAAAAACAAAAGATGAGAGTATTGATAAATACAACTCTGGCTCTGAGAAACTTGAAAGCATTCAGATTAAGGATTCTGTACATTACAAACAAAATGACCATAATAAATAAGTAATATTTATTATAGTGGAATTGCTTTCAGTGCTCTTTTTCCTCTAAAATATTGAAGTGTTGATTCAGGATGCAAAGGTACCTTACTCAATCTGAGGTCATTTCTGTGTGTTTATGAAAAAAACTTATATTTGCATTATTTAGCATGACAACTGAAGAGGAAAATGTAGTGAGGGAACCCACAGAGACATACCAGACTCCAAAAATCCAATTTTGAGATTTTTATTTAACAATCGGTCAGGGCCACACACCTGGGGAGTGCAGCCCTGAGGCTTTATTGACAGCTGCTTATATAGGAAAAAGTATAGTTTCACAGGATCAAAAGTTCAAGTTCACATAATTTTAGAATAATGGAAAACAACTCACTTGAGACCAAATAATACATGTTTACCTTACAATAGACAGCGCTTTGATTTTCTACATCTGCGTAAGCAAAGCAGCGGGGATACAGAAGCCAAGGTTAAGCATTATGCAGCGTTAGCAAAGTTCATGGCGACCCTGCCTTAAGCCACACATTCTTAGTGGAGCTTATGGCCTTGTAGGGCTCAGGGTGGCAATATGGAGTAACTAGTGTTAAAGTTTAAGCATACCTCATCTCAAAAAAATACCAGATTTGTTTATATGCTAATTTCTTAAAGACTAAAATATTACAAAAATGAGTTTCAATATCTTCTCTGGTAATCAAAACAACCCCAAACTTTTTGAAAGAAATGTTTGTAAAATAATGGGACCTACTTGTATGGCTTATTTTTTTCTCAAAGCCTAGTGCAGTTCCTGGCAGAGAATACACACTTATTCATTCATTTACTTAACAAATATTTATTGAACATCTTCTATTCTCCAGGATCTGCATAACGTTAATAAAAATATAAGAGTACGCATGGTTTATTTCTGCATGGACTTAGTCTAGTGAGGAAACAGATGAATAAACTCATACCAATGACTTTGTATACAATTATAATTCTGTGTAAAATTATGTTAAGAACTACAGATGGAATGGCTTCTAGTACTATGAAATCATAGAATAGAGAACTTTCACTTGTCAAAGAACATCTAAAAGTCTTCTTTGAATAAATAGTCAAAAGTGAAAGAAGGAGGCCCCTTAACCATGGTTACATTACAGTGAATTGATTCAGCTTGAGAGAAAAGTTTAAACATTTTAAAAAAGTTTAAAAACAGGTGTGGTAATGCATGCTTGTAATCCCAGTACTTGGGAGGCAGAGACAGGAGGATCTGGGTTCGCAGCCAGCCTTAGCTACTTAGTGAGGCCCTCCACAACTTAGTGAGACCCTGTTTCAAAATAAAGAACAAAATATAGGGCTGGGGGTGTAGCTTGGAGGTAGAATGCTGCTGGGTTCAATCCCCAGTACCGCAAAAAAAAGTTTAAACATTAGAAAAGGAAGAATAATTTTATTAAGATAAGGTGTTAAAAGGTGGATTGGTGACAGTCGGGGATATTTTGGAGTTTGCTGTGTCTGGGAGATATTTAAATGGAGGAACTAGATAAGCAGATCTGTGCCTTAGAAAAGTCTCCACTGCAGAAACATCCTTGGAGATTCTCTAGTATATGAGTCATAATTAAAGATTTGGAATTGGAACTATAGGAAGAAGTGTAGTATAGCAGTCTGTACTTTCCAAACATGTCCACATTCTAATTCCAGGAACCTCTGTCTGTTACCGTGTATGCACAAAGGACTTTGCAGTTGGGATTAAGTTAAGAATTTTTATGTTAAGATAAAGTTAAGACAGCCAGGCGTGGTGTCGCACGCTTGTAATCCCAGTACTTGGGAGGCTGAAACTGGAGGATCCGGGTTCACGGCCAGCCTCAGCTACTTAGTGAGGCCTCCACAACTTAGTAAGACCCCGTTTCAAAATAAAGAATAAAAAAATAGGGCTGGGGATGTAGTCTGGAGGTAGAATGCCCCTGGGTTCAATCCCTGGTACCGCAAAAAAAAAAAAAAAAAAAGATAAAGTTAAGACTATCTGCAGGTGACTGGGTAGGCCTGATGCAATGTACTGCTCTCTAGAAGTGAGAGATGGGAGGGGAAGATGAGTGATGAGGGAAGCAGAGATTGGAGTGAGGGGCTTGGAAGAGGAAGTTGGCTCATCAGCTGAGAAACACACATGGCCACTAGAAGCTGAAAAGGGCAAGGGAAGCGATTCTTTAGAAGCTCCAGAAGGAACCAGTCCTACCAACACCTTGACTTGAGCCAAGTGCAAACTGGTTTTGACTTCTGACCTCCAGAACTATGAAAAGAGACATTGGTTGCTTAAAGTTTGTGATAATTTGTTACAGAGGCAAAAGGAACACTAATACATAGAGAAGATAGAAGAGGGCAGAGATAAAACTCGAAGATCCACCTTTAAGAATAATGGGAGGAGAATGTTCTAGTGCAGAAGACATCAGAGAGCAAAACAAAGACAAGTAAAATAACAGAAAGTAGGAGAAAAATGTTTCTAGAACAGAAATTATTGGGAAGATGTGATTAGAGTTTATGGGATCTATCCTGGCTGGGGAAGGAAGTTGAAACTGGAGGGGATGATAGATTAGAGAAAATGTAGAGAGAGACTAGAGGTTGTATGGTTGTGTAAGACTAAGACGGTGGAGTTCAGTATCAAGACACCTAGCTGGGTAGGATTGTTTTAATATGAAGTGGAATACTAGAACTTACGATTTTGAAGGTGGATGAAGCTTTGGCATGGACATGTATAGAGGACTGGAACCAATGTAATCTTACCTTATATCTTACTCATACGGGAGTGGGTGGGTTCAAGCCTTTCATTTGCTTTAATATAATGTATACTGACTCTATGCTGCATTTTCTGAGATCCATTCCTTTGTAACTTCAAGCTAAAATCTCGAAGCTAAATATGCTTTAGCTAATTTTCTGTAGCTGGAGAAAATTCCAGCCAGTAGGGAGGAGAGGGAGGGAGTGGTGATGCACAGGAGGAGGGCTCAGACTGTGTGGCCTGCAGCTTTTATTAGAGCTCTGGACTCTGGTCTCTCTTTGCCCTATTCTGAGGTTTTCTCCACCTGGTGGAAGGCACTGGCATGTAGGATTCTTTTGTTGTATAACCCTAGAGTCTTTATTCACACCAGAGGTGTCCTGTAGATCATTTCCTCTGACTTTACCCACTTTTCCCCTGAAGTACTTTTCACTAATGTGCAGTCCAAGGAAAAGACTAACAGTTGAATTTTCATTACACCGTTTACAATGGTATTAGGGAATGTTGACGGGCTCTTTCTGAAGATGGGGGCATCATGGGGGGCTGAGCTCTTCACATATATTTCCTTCTCTTCCAGTAATATTTGTTTCTTTCTTTGGACTGGTTTATGAAATCACACTATGTAATTCCCTTGTTCTCCTTTGGCTGTTGTTGATTGGGTTTTATTATTTGTTCATTTTGTTAAATTTTATGGGAGGGGAAATGTTGTAATCCACCATCTTAACCTAGAAGCTTGTGAACAATATTTCACTCTTTACTTTTATTCATTATTTAGAAAAGGAAGTCAATCTAGCAAAATTATACTTTAGATATAGGATTAATTATTTTTATGAAGCTGAATTTATTGTAGATACTGCTAGAACTAACTTGTGTTTTTAATTTCCCTAAAGCACCCCAATTTTGTAGTGATAGGAGCAATAAACATCAAATATAAATAAGTACTTGCACCTGACAAGTAATTTATAAATATTTTACATGTACTGTGACCATATTTATTTATGTACAGATGATACATAGTCAGACTCTCTCTACAAGTAAAAATGCTGACCATATAAAGTTGTAATTCATGGGTATTACATGTCTCTTCTCTCTTGGTTTATTTTCCTCTGCATCCTTTCCTGTAATTATTTCCTTAACTCATGGCTATCAGTTCTACTTTAAGGCAAAATCCAATGAAATGCAGCTTTTGAGTTTATCCCAGAACATTTTTTCTGCCTTGAAGAAAGATAATATTTCTAACTATATATTCCAGTTTTTATTAATCTGATGTTCTAAGTTAGAAACTATGGTCTATTCTTGCTAAACTTCACATAAGCATATGAGAAATGAAAAACTAAACAAAGAGGCTACAATCACAATATTTCATGAAAAATAAATGCCCAAGAGAGTTAGTGCAGAGGCTAACACTATATACAACTCATATTTAATTCAACTCAGGGTTGCCACATAATCCTCTTTTAGTTGATATATCCCTGAAATGCATGGATGTTTCTACAAAAACTCAGCAGGACTCAGAATATTTGGCAGGGTCATGAGAAACAAATATGTTGTGCACATATATGCATATGGGTGCGTGTGTGCACACATACAATAAGTTAGGTGCCATAATAATAAGATAAAAATTGGCCTAGAAAATTAAGCAGCTACCCCAAATCAAGGTATTCAGGTGACTGGGAGACCAGCAGTGGCTTGTAGCTCTGTAAATGGCTGTCATCCTGACCTGCTTTCTCTCTCTAGCGCAAAACCATTTCTATATATTCTAATATCTTTTGAGTTCCATAAAGCAATAATTAATAAAAATGCTTTAAATTCATTTTTATTGTTACAAAAAACAAGAGTCATAGGCAAGTCTGATTTATTTCATTATAATTATTTTAAGTTACACCTACAAGCATTAAACTGAAAATATGTGTAAACTGTTTAAAAGACCATAATTTTATTTTATTCTTTTGGTATCTGAGATTATTAAGAAAAATCAGGAAGCCCAGTAACTTCTAGACATTATATTCACCCTATGAGAAGTTCTTAATGAAATACCAATGAAGAGTCAATAGGTAATTCCAGATGCATATTACCCTAAGATAAATTTTTTACTGCCTATTTAATGGGACTGGATGTTCTTTGGATCAAGGTTACCCATAGAATCCCAGGGTGGCTCCTTCTTGGCTCATTTTCTTGGGATACTACATTCTTCTTTTTGTCTGAATAGATTGCTACTAACACTCTGTAAATGATGCCATGTATATAAATGGGTGCAATTTGACAGAGATTTGTGCTTTTTTGTCTTACTGTTAGAATATTGCTAACCCTGGTTAGAAGACACTAGCTCCAATGCCCAAGTCCTAGCAGATCTGCATCATTAGTTTATATGAGGCTTGTTTTTGTGTGACTCTTCTATACCTCAGGAGTGGTTGTAACATACTTTGACATGGTAACCTATGAGCCACAGACAATATCTTTGTAATCTCTATGAAATTTTTCTGCCTGGTCAAGTTACTCATGTAATATTTAGAACTATAGGAAAGATTTTAACTTGGCTACTATATATTGTCGCTAGAGAACTGATTTGAGTTTCCTATAGACTCTGCCTCATAAGGCCACAAAGAAGTCAATATTGAAAGGTCCATCAATCTCCATTACCACCATTACTGTAAGCTGTGTATACCTCATACTGTGAGCTACTGAGCTCTCCAAATTTCTGTAGGTTAATTCTGAATAACTTAGTAGTAAATGCACACAATTTAAGTAGGGGAAATAATTAGGAGCTGATTTATGTCCAACTTTATGGCCCACTGGGACAAGAGTTAAAATGGCTGAATCCCAATGAACAAAACGGAAAGACTAGTTTGGTTCATTTATTGATACAGCAGCTTCTTCTGTAATTGGGTATTGCATTGATAATCAATATTATCTCTTGCATTATCTATTCCTAAGAAAGTTGTGGACTTGACTATGAGACTAGAAAATTGTTTTGCATTTTATTTAGTAAGATGTAGCCCGTAATGTCTTACCACTTTAGCGATAGCTCCTTTGTTTATCTAACTGAATTTCTGTATTATTTCATAAAGAAGCTTCTTTTGGTCATCTCCTTAACAGAATTTAAAGAGATTGTTACATAGTAAATGAAGATCATTCTAATTTACCTGGTTTATCACTTTCATGTTGTTATTAAGGTTAACTTGCATAAATTGTAGGTGTATATGTTGATGGAATCTTATGTATGTATACACTCATGCAACTACAACCTTCACCAAGGTATTTGACATTTCCAGCATCGCACGAAAGTTACATGTTTGCCCATTCTTATGAACGTCAGAGAATAATGGCAATAATAGTAGGCTTCGCTCCACTCCTCGGCCATTGTGAAGTCAAATTAAGTAAGTTAAATCATCGCTGGAAAACTATAAATTCCTAGCAAAGAGAAAGCTTTAGAGTAATGAAAGATTTTCCCTAACCCAGAGATCATTCCTTCACACTTTGTCTCTTCTATTATATATAAACTTGCAAAGCCTGATGGCTTAGCTCTCAGCTGATTAAATTGTTCAAAGCTAGCTTTTCAGAAGGCAAATTTGAAAAAGATGTACAAGCAGTCAAAATTATTGCCCTGGGCACAATTCATTAATGTTTCATCTATACTTAAGCAGTTGAACTTACTTAGATACTGCCTCTCCTCTACTCATGCCAAATTACACACGTATGTTTGTATGTATATATGAAAGACTATTGATAAAGTATGCAAATGATTAGCATTCTCTGGTTACAAACCAAACAGTAGGCTTGTATGGTTAATGATAAGAGACATACTTTAAAATGAGAAACAAAACCAAACCAAACAAGGTAAGACAGATTAATTGTTGCTATTTTCTTTAAGATGATTAACATATTACAAAGGTATTTTGAGTTTCTAGTAACTCCGCACAAAAGTAAATTGTCAGTATTAACATATTTCTCTTTAAAACTCTCCAAAGAAAACATGAGTAACCAGAACAATATCAGCAGGTTTAAGACATTGGAAAACAATCAATCTTTTTCAATGATTGATGGATTTAGTTGGATATTGGCATTCGTTTTCTTCTTCTATGAACTCAGACTTCCTATACATATGTATAAATACCTACCATTTACTTTTCTAAGAAAGGAATTTAATATTTTCTTTACTATGATTTTACCTCTCTATAGGGAAAATTGTCATTTCAACTCCAGCTGAGTTTCTGCCTATTTGGAGCTGTAGCTAATATTCTTAGGATAGACATAAATATTCATCAAGAGAGTTACATGTTACTCCAAGAGAGAATCTGCTGTGTCTACTGCACAACCAGGAAGCAGATGTCTATGATTAGATTTATTGACTTCAACTCTCCTTTTTCTAAAGTTCCTGAATTGAACTAATATTGTCTCCAAGTGTTCTGGGCCATGTAAACCAATTTACACATTTAGAAAAGGATCATTGTTGTGGCAATCACAACAATGTGTGATAGTCCAGTGTGATAGTTGTGTATCAGTTTTATGCTCTGAAGTTATCTTTGATAAGTAAAGAGACACATATTTTCTGAAAAAAATGTAAAATAGGAATGTAATGCATGTAAGAGTAGGAGGGATTAACACCTTAACAGTTCGAGTAGCATAGCCAGGATGTTTGAAACATCTCCCTCAGAGTTCTTTTAATATCTTTCAGGCCTGACTCAAACTGGCAGTACCTGGCCACAGGCAAGAACAGGCTGTTCATCTTCACCAAACCCTTACCAGTTACTGCCAAGGAAACTGTCCACAAAGTAGAAAGGTGCCCTGATCTTTTAAGCAAATCCAAAATAATTTGGGAATATAGATGTCCTCATAATTATTAAAAATGTTCAATAAGCCGGGCGTGGTGGTGCATGCTTGTAATCCCAGTACTTGGGAGGCTGAGACCGGAGAATCCGGGTTTGCAGCCAGCCTCAGCTACCTAGTGAGGTCCTCTGCAACTTAGCAAGACCCTGTTTCAAAATAAAAGAATAAAAAATAGGGCTGGGGGTGTAGCTCAGAGGTAAAATGCCCCTGGGTTCAATCCCCAGTACTGCCAAAAAATGTTAAATAAATTGTAATACTATAGACAAAATGTCAATCACTGTCATGGTCACGATCATTATGTAAAAATAATCCTTCCACATTAGTGAAGCATAATAAAGTGTTTGCAGATGAACTGTTACAGTGATTGAGATTTGCTTTAAACGTGTGTGACTGGGGGTGGGATAGATGAAATAAAATTGAGAAGGCAATGGCACAGGGTTAGGGGATTTCCAACCAGGGCAATGTCATAGCAACAGGACAAGGTTGAATGCTTGCCTTTCCCTGTTTCTCTTTTCTCTGCCTGCTCTGTCAAACCCTCTTTAATTTTTTCTTTTTTCTTTCCTGTCTCTTTTACCTTCCCTTTTTCCCTTTTGCATCTTTGGCAAAGATTTAATTAGAACTTTTTTTCCAAATAGTTAATATATGCTTGTGGCATAGAACTCAAAATACAAAAGGTACATAATGAAAAAAATTGTCTCTCTTCTTGTAACCCTTGCTCCTCCTCTGCCCAGTTCTCCTCCCTCCACAGTGCCAGCCATTGTTCCTTCAAAGATTTTTGAGTATTGTTTCACGAATTTGTGATGGTACACATACACTTGCAAAGACTTTTAAAAATAACTCGTGTAGAGATTTTGTGTACATACTTGACAAGTTAATTAGCATGCTAGCTGCACTAGATTAAAATCCCATTAATTAATTTGATGGGTCATTTGATTATATAGTTCTAAAGAAAATGCAGGCCTTCTTTTGCAGACAACAATGAGCTCACTAAGAATATTCACATGAATAATTTTTGGAGGATGAAAAGTTATTTAATTAAACTATCTTAGCCTTTCCCTTTCTAGTGTATCTGAAGACTGTTCATCTAATGTCTATACAGCGTTCTGATTAATCTCCCCAGAACCTCAGTGATTGCTCTTTTAGCCTATTAAAAATGTGCTTATGTAACAACATATTATCCTTCTAAAAGGCCTCTATGTTAACTAAAAAATAAATGAGACCACAATAAACTTGTTTTAGGTTTTTAGAAATCAGAACAATCCCTAACCATTCTTCAGTAGTATGTTGTGGCTTTTCCATGTAGTAAAACATTCCAGCTTCTATTTTCACCTGATATACACTGCAGTGGAGCTCTTACTGCAATAATTCCTGGAAGAGCAGAATATATGGTGCTTTCATAAATAAATATTAGTGCATTAGTCTTCTTCAAAACCAAGCCAGATTTTTCTGGCTGCTTATTTCCCAAGGTGGCCAGAAGAATACAATTTCTGATATAAAAATCTGGCTGCTTCAGATATGTATCTGATCAGAAGTAGCACTGTCATTTGTATGATGTTTTGTATTTCTGTTGGTGAAATATGGGGTGGTAATTATCTAATAGGCATAATAAAATAACCTCATCCATGATTAAAATCACTATGTCTTAATTTGTGGTTGTATTTTACTTACAAGAAGCCTTTCTTGAGAGGCTTTCTTGCTCAAGGACTAAGTCTTTTACAAGCAAAAATTTAGACTAAAAATAATGATTATGCTATATTCAAATTCCATATTTTTCTTAATATGATTTGCAGTCAAAAATGCTTGAAAGCACATTGAGAGAATTAAAGAGAAAATGAGTTTCTAAAAATATTAAGCACAATATTGTTGAATTATCCTTTTTCTACTGATAGGAAGCTAGCTAGCATACTCCAGAATGTCATAACTCTCTTATATTTGAAGCAGAAGCACTCCAGTTCCCCGAGTACCCAAGTAATGGTAATGGTATTTTACAAAATCAGTTTGTTTTTAATATGTTGTGTCTGAAGTTATATTATTGAACCATATGCACTGTGTTGGATTTTTTATAATACCTTCTGCACCACTCCTGTAGAACATAAGTTTGTCTGTTTTGTTTACTGCTGTATCCCCAGGGCTAAAAGCATACTAAGTGTTCAATTAGTGTTTTTTAAATGAATATATACAATATTAAATATAATCCATTTTTGTCACAGTATTTCTTGATCATGCATTGTAACATATTTCTTTCAACTTATTTTTTCTTTGCTGTTTTAAAATAAAAGCTACACAGCACAGGATAAAATGATTAAATTTTTGGCTTGATTAGTTCAATATATTCCAGTTACATGAAGCCTGGTGTAAAAAAGTATTAACAGTTTAGCGGCTTCATTATTTTCCATACCTCATTTCCCTAGTATAAGAGGACTAAACATGGAAAAGCTGTAGGTTCTAAAATTTAAAAAAAATGGAAAGAGGGAGGGCTAGAGGGCTACGTGATGAGTCACAGAGACAGAGGGAGAGGGAGATAGATGGTACCGGGAGAGAGAATCTTGCTTATGCTAATAAGATTGCCATTAACGGGCCTTTTAATACAAAGTGCCCCACAGTACTCTACACAGTTCATCATAAGCTAATGAAAGAGGTGCTTTAATTAGGAAGATAACAAGTGATTCAGAGGGTGAGAGAGAAGGGAAGGATTCCAAACCATCATAGCTATACACACAGAGGGACTGCTGCCAAGTGAGAGAAGGCTTGCGGGATAGAATGGAGAGTAAGGAAGCTGCATGACACTGCAATATCCAGGAATAAAAGGAGGTGAGGTATCCTCAGGAGGAAGCACATCCTAGTGTGAGGGCCATCTTAGGCCTCTGCAATAAGGTAGAATATTGAGCCAACTTAGTCTTTTTTATTTGTCAGAAGAAAATCAGATTAGCTCAAATTTTGGAATGAATCACTAAACTAATCTTGCATTTATTGTCCACACTATTGGTTTAATCTTAAAATTTGTAATAGGTTCTTGACATTACTTAGAGAATCAATGGCCTACCATTTGAAATAAGAGAAAAAGAACACTCCGGCTCCTAAGGAAACCATGCCAACCATTGGGCTATCAGGACACTGATTACTAGTAAGAAGCGTGCTTGCTTAGAATGAATAGATAGAAAATGGGATGTAAATTTTACATGTGACTAAAAAATCAATACTACAGCCTATCTCCTGGGGCTCCTTTCTTTTTCATTCTGCTATTACTCACGCTTTCTTCTCCTGGAGACCCAGGGAAACTATTTGGTATGAAAAGATAATGCAATACAAAAGCAAGGTGCATATAAAAGAGTTTTCTACTTTTAAGGAAAGGTATTGATTTTCATCTGCATCTTAGTGTGATTTTCCTTTTGGAAAACAAAGCTTTCTACAAACATTAGTAGAGTCTGTGGAAATGCATTGGATAAAGACCACTAAGCCAGAGCTACTCAAAGTGTGATTCATGGCCTGGTGCCTGTCCCTGGGTTACAATAAGATAAGCACAAAAATTGAGAATAAATACTTATAAACATTTGCAGCAATTTGGCAGAGTAAATATTTTTAGTCTATTGAATTTGATACTAGAAAATTGATATTTGTTTTATATATTTCTTTATTTCATTTTTGTGTAAGTACTGGATTTATCTATTTTTTGATAAGAAACCAAAAAAGTTTTTCTACAGAGAGTTTGATAGATACTGGACTATATATTATTGTGGTTTGAATAAGTGGCCCCCAAGGGCCCTGTGTTACAGGCTTGGTCCTTAGCTTCTGACATTTTTGGGAGGTGGTAGAACTACTAAGAGATGGGGCCTGGTAGGGGAAAGTGTGGTCACTGGGGAACGCCATTGGAAGGGATATTAGGACTTCAGCTCCTTTCTGTCTCTCTCTTTGCTTCCCCACCACCATGAGGTGAGCAGCTTCCTCCACCAGGCTCCCACCATGATGAACTGCCTTGCTACAGACCAAAGTGATGGGGACAATTGATCATGGACTGGAAAACCTGAAAGTATGAGCCAAAATAAGCTTTTCTGCCTCTGACGTTGGTTATTGTAGATATTTTGTCAAAGTAACAAAGTTAATGCAATTACTTTGGGTTTTATTTTGTTTTTGCTTTTTGGTGCTAGGAATTGAACCCAGGGGCATTCTACTTCTGAGCTACACCCCCAGCACTTTTTATTTTTTATGTTTTTATTTTGAAACAGTGCCTCGCTAAGTTGCTGAAACTGGCCTCAAAACTGTGATTCTCCTGTCTTAGCTACAATTACTTTGAATGAAAAAGTGCTGATATCATACTCCTTTGGAATACTCCTAAATATCTAGGATTGAATATTCTCAATTTCTGTGTTTTCTCTTTTAAAAAGTAAATGGAAGCCAGGTGTGGTGGCATATGCTTGTAATCCCAGTACTTGGTGGGCTGAGACTGGAGGATCCGGGTTCGCGGCCAGACTCAGCTACTTTGTGAGACCCTCCGCAACTTAGTGAGACCCTGTTTCAAAATAAAGAATAAAAAAATAGGGCTGGGGGTGTAGCTCAGAGGTAGAATACCCCTGGGTTCAATTCCTAGCACCGCAAAAGAAAAAAAGGTAAATGGATCTTAAGTTCCATATCCAAGTTCTGGCGTCTGGTGAGGGTCTTCTTGCTGTGTGATGACATGTGGAGTGTATCAGATGGCAGGAGAGCACAGGAGAGAGCTGGAGGGCAAAGCCACACTCGCAATAGCTGACCCACTCTCATGACAAGGGCCTCACCCATTGACGATGGCCGTCCCTAATCACCTCTTAAAGGTCCCACCTGCCAAGACCGTTGCAGGGCATTACATTTTAATGAGTTTTAGAGGAGCCATTCAAACCATAGCATCTAGTGAGTTTTCTCCACTCTTTCCTCAAAATTTTCATTCTGTTGTTTTCATCCTTGTCTGATAAACTTGCCTATTCAGAGAAAAAAGCAAAGCAATTACTTCCTGCCACCAAATCCACAAACAGAAATCTCAGGAAAAAGAAGTTATTTCTCCACCTGTGTGTCAGTCCCTGTGTCTGCACTCAGTCTATGTCCTGCCTCCCCGGGATACTCTTTCCTTTGACTTCAAGTTTTATCTTCCTTCCCGCTTTTATGAGATCATAGACATACTCAATATTCTCACGTTCTAAAAATGTGTCCCTCAGTCTCACACTTCTTCCAATCTTCCCTACTTTCTGAACACTCCTTCACAGCGAAATCTTTGGAAAGAGTTGTCTCTATTCATTGCCTCTGGTTTTCAGCATCACTCACTCTTCAGCCCTTTTTAATTAAGCATTGCTCTTACCACAGGTAAAATCTTTGAGTGCTAAAGCCAGCAATGACTCCCTTGCTTCCAAGTCAATTAAATTTTTCTTTGTTTGATCCCCCTGTCCCTCTACTCAGTGCTGACTACCTCATTTGTTCCTTAACATCACGTCCTCTTTCTGTTCCATACTGACATTGAAATCAGATTCCTTTGTAGAACCCAGAAATATTGGCATTTTTTTCAGGGTTCTATCTTAGATTGTCTCACTTCATTTTCTTTTTTGGTGGTACTAAATATTGAACCCAGAGGCACTCTACCTCTGAGCTATACCCCAAACCCTTTTTATATGTTTTGTTTGTTTGTTCTGTTGTTGTTATTTGAAACAGGATCTTGCTAGGTTGCTGATCATCTCACTATGTTGCTCAGGCTGGTCTTGAACCTGCAATTCTCCTATCTCAGCCTGGGATTACAGGCATGCACCACCACACCTGGCAGATTGTCTCACTTCAATTTGTGCATGTTCTTTCCAGGGGCAACCTCTCTCCTAAATTTTAATTCCTCTTCCTACAAGATGTCTCTTGAAGGTTCAATGGGTCTAACCAAAGTCAACAGCCACAAACCCCACGTCTGCTTTTCTATTCACCTGCCCCATTTCACCCCTTGCCCACTGGCCAAAACTGGGAATCTGAGCATCATGGTTGACTGTTCCCTTTCTCTTTAGGATTTCTAGATATGGAACAACCCATCACTTTTTCCTTCATCTTCTGTTATGTATTCAGTTCATTTGTTTTTGATGGCTAGGGGTTTCCTTTTTAGCTAAATGTCACGTCAGCTTATTCTCCACACTGCAAGCAGTGTTTCTAAAATGTAAATCTTACGCATATGTTGCTAGTATGCTTAAAAGTATTCAATGGCTCTTCACTACACTGAAGCTAAAGTCCAGATTCTTTAGCAAACCTTATGCAGTCTTTTATCTTCTGGGCTCTCCTCGTCCTCATTCTCGTTGCCCATTACACTGTACTTTATTTAGATGTTTAAATATCTCATTTAATTCACCCCTCCACCCCAGTTCTAGGCCTTTGCAAAGCTTCTTTCATCTTTATTTTTCAACACACACACACACACACACACACACACACACATACACACACACACACTATACACTTCCCCTAGATAAATTATATATACCATCCAAGTCTCAGATATAACTTCCTCTGGGAAGCTTTCCTTGATACTATAAAGTTGGTTTGCAGATTCTTCTTTATGCTTCTACGGCAATTAATATTTCATTTACATAATACTTGTCACATTCTATTGTACTTTTCTATTTTTGCCTTTTTATCCCCCATTAGCCTGTCAGCTCCATTGGGGCAAGAATAGTTTGTTTGTTTTGACTATAATGTTCTTGGCACATAGTAAGTTCTAATAATTATTCAACTCATGAGTGCAGGCAGAAGAGAATAGGATGATACAGGCAGAATAAAGCTTATAGAGGCAAGAAACAAAGGAGATTAAAGTTAGATACATATGCCAAGGTCAGGAATTTAGGAAATTAGAGTCAGAAAAGTTAGGAGATGCACTTCATTAGGCTTTCAAATTGGAAAGGTTCAAAAAGGCACAAATACCTGGCATCGAATACTTGTATGTACTTGGTCATGTGGTTTCCATTTCATGTGGCCTTTATAACTTCTATCTGTATGCTTCTCCAAGTGATCTTTTTACAGAGTCCTGGTGCACAGTTTTTTGAAATTTTATCTTTGACTTTACCATTGAGCACACCATGTGAAATGTTGGTTTGCCTAGGCTAGTTACCTAATCATGGTCCTTGCTTTCTTAAGCTCATACTCAGTCAAATGCAAAGCACACATATCTAATTGAGAAAATATGAAACAAAAAGACTAAATAACATTTATTTCATAAATCTACACAAGGTAATTGTATTGGGGCATGTGACTAAGAAGGAATCACAGATGTTGTGTGATTTAGTCCACCACCCATCAAAGAACTACATGACTGTTCTCAAAGTGTCACATGACTCCCATGAATCTATGAACTTCCTGAGAATTGTTTCTAGTATTACCCCCACCATCATGTATGACACTGTACCCATGCTAAAGCAAACCAAAATCCCTTATGGACACTGACTTGTAGAATCTGGTCCTTCAGATCATCAAAATGTATGTAGTGGTAGCCGGGCGTGGTGGCGCACGCTTGTAATCCCAGTACTTTGGGAGGCGGAGACCGGAGGATCCGGGTTCGCGGCCAGCCTCAGCTCTGTCTCTCTCTCTCTCTCTCTCTCTCTCTCCTTAGTGAGGCCTCCGCAACTTCGTGAGACCCGGTTTCAAAATAAAGCATAAAAAATAGGGCCGGGGGCGTAGCGCGGAGGTAGAACGCCCCTGTGTTCAATCCCCGGTACCTCAAAAAAAAAAAAAAAGTATGTAGTGATATACTCAAACCCATAAGTTTGAGTATAAATTGGAGTTCCAAGTTAAATAGAGCACCCTCTTGCTTTATAATTGGTAGAATAAAAGCATTTCCAGAATATGAAAATTTGAAACTTCTGTGAATAAAGGAAAGAGTCAACAGAATGAAAGTACAACTGAAAACCCTGTAACTTATCAAGTATTGGTAAGGATTTTTCTTTTTTTATTTATTTATTTTTATGTTCATTTATTGGTGCATTGTAATTATACATTTTGATATATGTCAGGGTATGAACATCATACATGCACACATTGCATTTGTCCATTTTTTATTGCTGTAACAAAATACCCATGGCAGGCTACTTATGAAGAAAACCAGGTTTCTTTACCTCATTATTTTGGAGGCTGAAAGCCCAAACCGGATAGCACTGGTTTTGGCAAGGGTCCCATGGCACATATATGATTCCACTTATATGAGGTACCAAAAGTAGCCAAATGTGTGGCAGGAATGATCACATCTCAAGTAGGAAGCCAGAGAGCAACTCAGTGGTCAGATTTATGCTTTTATAACAACTTGTTCTCATGAGAACTCACTCCAGGAGACAAGCATTATCTTCTAAGGGCAGCACTCCAAATGACCTAAGGACATCCCAATGGGCCCCATTTCTTAAACATTCTACCACCTCCCATTACAATGCCCTGTGGACAAAGCCTGGAATGCAGGAACATTTGTGCGAGAGCATTTTTAAATCATATCCAAACCATAGCAGATGTGGAGAAATTAGAACAGTTGTGCACTGTTGGTGGGAATGTAAAATGGTGCAACCATTAGGGAAAAAGAGTATGGCGGTTCCTTAAATTTAAAAATGTAATTACCATATGGGCCAGAAAACCCACTTTTGGATATATATCTGAAAGAAGTGAAAGTAGCAACTCAAACAGGAATCTGTGCATGTGTGTTCATAGCAGCATTGCTTACAATAACTGGATGGTAGAAGCAACCAAGTATTCATCGATGGGTGAAGGAATAAATGAAATTTGGTATGGTGGAATATTATTCTGCTCTGACACATTCTACAACATGGATAAACCCTGAGAACATTCTGCTAAGCGAAATAAGCCAATCATAAAAAGAAAAATACTGTATGATTCCACATACATGAGGTACCAAAAGTAGTCAAATTCATAGAGATAGAAAGTAGAATAGTGATGGCCAGAGGTTGGGAAGAAGACATAATGGGGAGTTAATGGTTGTAGAGTTTTATTTTGCAAAATGAAATAAATTTGGTAGATTAGTTACATAATAATGTGAAGATACATAACACTTCTGAAGTGTACATTGACAAATGGTTAAAATAATAAATTTTATGTTATGCATGTCTACACCTTAAATTTTTGCAAAAGGTATAAAAATCATTTCCAGGATGGTTCCATATGTGTTTTTCTAGTAAAACAATATCTTATATAAATGTCATGCAGACATGTAGTGTACATATAGCTACCAAGCAATAAATTAAACATTTCCTTATTGTCACTCCACAATGAAAAATATCAATTTTTAGTCTAAAATTATTTTTATTCTTAATGAATTTTCCCTTAATCTTTAGTTGATTTAACATCTTCAAAAATTAAGAGTACTCCATTATAACCATTATAAACACTAAAAACATCATCTGGATATTATTCCATCTAGAAAATTAATATAGAATATTATTTGAGATGACTTGTGTAAAATATCTCTTAGCAGATTAGCCATAGTTATCCCAATTTTTATTTTGTAGAAATTATGGAATTTCATTGGAATCACCCCGAGAAATAAATTCCTGCTCTTTATAAATTACCCAGTCTCGGGTATTTTGTTGTAGCATTACAAAATAGGCTAAGATACTTCCCTTCAGTCTGTTTCAACATGGAAGCCAGAATTATTCTGTTAAAATGTAGGTCAGATTATGTCTTTCTTCTGTTCAGAACTCTGCAGTGGCTCCTCAGTGCACTCAGAATAAAAGACATTAGAGCGGCTCAAAGTGTGCTATAGCCCCAATTTATAATCCTATACTCCATGAGCTTCATACATATTCCATAATCTTCTATCTCATTTCAGGCACATTGTGCTCACTCCCAGTCTTCCATCTTCCAGGGATGCTCTCATTTTCTGGTTTTGTCTCTAGTTGTTTTCATTGTCTCAAATGTTGTTCTTCACCCAAATATGCTCTTGGCCAAATTATTTCCTCCTACTTCAAGTCTTTGCTCACAATTCATCTTCTCCAGGAGACATATCTTAAACCCTATCATGTATATAATTCCCCATTCTCTGCTCCAGCCTTCAGAATTCGTTATTTATTATCTTCAAATATACTAAATAATTGGCTTATTACTTATTACATTTATATTTTATCTGTCTTCATCCTCTGAGCAATAATCTCTATGACAACAGGGATTTTTGTTTTGTTCACTGTTGTATTTCTATCATCTCAATGGTTACCAGGCACATAGTAGGTACTCAAAAATTACTCATTGAACTGATTCTAATATATTTGCCTTTTTAGCTCTCAAAATGTGGAAAGTGGTAACAAAGACTTGATGGTAAGTGGAAATGCTGAAAAAGTTATAGCTACTGTATAAGGGAAAATACTCAGGCAGCAGAATCCTTGTTTTCTCTCAAAATAAGTAACCTGATGCAGCATATTAACAAACAGGAACATGATTTATTCATTACCAGTTGCCACATCTTGACTGAGAAAATTAAATTGTTTTGTAGATTCTTGATACACTCTGAGACCTTTTCAATTTCTTTCCTTGTTAATTTTCTTGTTTTCTTTAAAGGATTGTAGGCAAGTAAGCAATATTCTGCTTCTTTGGCAAATAATTGATCACTTGGCTTCTTGAACTTCTTCATGGACAGTTTATCTCTACAGGTTTCCTTAGCATCCTGAGCAGGATGATGGAATTAGAGATTGACTTCTTACTGGAAACTGCACCAAAAAAAAAAAAGAGTAAATGCTTTTTATTTTGGCCATAGTGCAAGATAAAACAGATGACCAGCAAAAGACACTTTCCAATATCACTCTTTAAAAAGTATGTTTCACTGATCTTCATTTCAGGGAAAAGGCTTTTCAACTCACCCTTTTTGTTGCTGTTCATATGAGTATTCAGAGAAATCAGATTTGAAATAAAAAAGGTACAATAGGTCTCTATTTTAAATGAGAAAGAAGATGAAATCAAAGTCAAACTCCTTTGCATTTAATGTTAAGTAAAGTATTATGGAAATATAATAGATCAATTCCTTTTCTAAAATACTCTTTTTTGAGTGATACCAGTAGAATAGTGGAAGGGGATGGAAGGAGGTAGAAGGGGAAGGAAAAAGGAGGCTTGAGGAAGGAAACAGACCAAATAATATTATGTCCATACACGAAGGTATCACTAAGAACCTTACTAGTATCTATGGGGAAAGAGAAGGGGTGTAGCGGGGTGGGGTTAGGAGGGTACCACACCAAGAGATGTTGTATACATATATAAATGTATCATTTTGAATCTCATTCTGATGGATAATTATATCGCTCCAATAAAATTCTAAAATAAATAAAATGCCTTTGTAATGAAAATTTATGTATAATAAAATACTTACAAAACCTAGCTTAGGCTCTAGTAATTGTAAGGAATAATATATAATACAGCCAAATTCTACACCAGGAGTTAGCAAACTTATTGCCTTTTTTTGTAAATAAGTTTTTGAAACATATCCCTGTCAATTCTTTTGCATGTTGTTTGTAGCCAAATTCATTTTACAACACCAGAATTGAATATCTGGGATCAAGGTTGGATGGACAGCAAACCTAAAATCTGTGCTATCTGGCCCCTTACAGAAGAAATATGCTGATTCTTCTACATAAATAAAACACTGAAGAGTACTTTATATGAAGTTAACCTCCGTATTCACTTGTGTGTGTGTGTGTGTGTGTGTGTGTGTGTGTGTGTGTGTGTGTTACTAGGGATTGAATCCAGGGGTGATCTACCTCTGAGCTACACACCTCCAGCCCTATTTTATTATTTATTTATTTATTTATTTATTTATTTTATATAGAACACTTCACAAATTTGCATGTCATCCTTGTGCAGGGGCCATGATAATCTTCTCTGTATCGTTCCAATTTTAGTATATGTGCTACAAAAGCGAGCACATTTTTTTATTTTGAAACAGGTTCTTGCTAAATTGCTGAGACTGGACTTAAGCCTAGTATCCTCCTCTCTCAGCCTCCCAAGTACTGGAATTACAGTCATGTCCCACCATGCCCGGCTTCCATGTTCACCTCTATTATTTAAGAGCGGAAGAGAAACTTGGAGAAAGTTCAGAGTTTCAGGGGCTGGGTAATTAGTAGGAACTGACCAGGAAAAGAGAATTACAATTGATCTTTGACTCACATCCAGATAAATCCATTGTAAATGAAAAGTGTTGTAAGTCACAAATACACTTAACAAACCTAGCCTACCGAACATCAGAGCTCAGTCATGCAGCATGCTGTAGAATACCACCATTACCCTCATGGTCTCATGGCTGACTGATAGCTATGGCCCAGCATCACAAAGAGCATTGTATCACATATTGCTAGCTCAGGAAAAGATCAAAATAAAAAACTCTAGGTACAGTTTCTACTGAATTCATATGGCTTTCACAATACTGTAAAGTCAAAAATTATGAGTCAATTCATTGTTAAATTGGGGACCATCTGAATTGGTAAACGTGGGCCTCCTGGGCCAGCCACACTCTTGTTTCTGTCTCATCCCCCAGAGCTCTTCGAAATCCTCTTAAGTCCCTGAGGCATGTAAATTTTCCCTGGGATACTTACTTTTAACTGAAATGTTTACCTTTTCTATCCCGACCTGGCTTTGCCTTATTTCCTGAAGTGATCCTCTCTTTAGATTGTGGGTGGCTGCACTTGCACACTGATTTGACTGTGTGTAGTCTCTGACTTTTAGCAATTTTGTCCTTCATTGCTGGGTGCCCAGATCCTGGTTCTTGGTCTTGATTCTCATGCCTTAAGCATCAGTAACAGTTTCTAACTTCTGATTCTTAGATTCTCATCTCAGACTACCTTTCCTCTTCTATGCCCTGACTAAGCAAGAGACAGTGAGTAATAAAGGAATAGGATACCTAGTCATCAGAGGAAAAAAGTAGGAAGTATGATTACTTAATCTTAAGAATAGAGGGTGAACATAAAATTAAGGCTGCTAAATTTTTAACTTCTATAACTGCTCCATTTGGAGAAAGGAAAGCAGTTGTTTTTTTATATCCACAGAAATACAGATGTGGGGAAAAAACTTGCTAAACTTGGGGATTGAATTAAAACAGTAAGAAATAATTTTCTAGGAATTGCAAAATTTCCAACTGGAAAAACTCCGTAAAGAATATAACTTTCAATCTCTTGGCATATTCAGGTAAATATTGAAACTTAAAATCAGAGGCAATACTGGTGATCTATAAAGATTTCTTTGAACTGTTTAATTGAAGTAACAGCTCTTCTGTCATTTTTACCAAGAAATGGCCAGAGGCAAAGCAGAAAAGCCACATTTCAACTACGATAAACAACGTCACTTCAAAAACATAAAATGTTTTTAAATGCATGCCTGTAATCCCAGTACTTGGAAGGCTAAGACATGAGGATTGTAGGGTTTTTTTGTTTTGTTTTGTTTTCCAACTATCCAAACTATTTTGTTTTTTTGTCCTTTAAGGAATCTGATCTTCAGGTCATCATTGTAAAGATAATATTTAAACCAGAGAGTAGGGCTCAGAGCCTGAGGACAGAAGGTTAAAAAATAATAGAAGACAAGGAGCTGCAAAAAATAGAACAGAGAAGTAGGAGGAAAACAGAGTTGAATACTTCATGTAGCACTGTCAGATATTACAGAGGAGTTGAGAAAGCATGTGAGCCGAGCACAGGAAGTAGCCAGAAGAAGGCTCTAGAACTGTTGAGTGTGTTTGACTGTATTAAGAGCCATTGGAATACAGATGGAAACTGGTGGCTGATGGGAACAGTAATATCAACTGCTCTTGCAAAAGAAATTGAGTTGAAATTGGGATCTAGAACTAGGTTGACCTTAGGTCCTAGGTAAAAAGAGCTGTGAGGAAAGGGAGACTATTACCTTAAAGGAGAATGATGTTTAAGATGGAATGATCTAGATGGATGAAGATCTGGGTGCAGTGCTTGAATAAACAGGGACATTTACTTACAGTGGCGTAAGATTTCTAGATGGCACTGTAGAAAGAGCCATGGAGTGACAAGGAAGAAGATATTGTTCCTGTCTCCAAGAAGGAATATGTCCAATAGAGAGATGGTAATTTAGTTAGATATTTGGTAAGAACCTACTAGGGCCTGGGAGACACATTCTACACCCTGGAAGATACAGTAATGGCTACAAACAAAAGTCCGGACCCTCAGAGAGATGGCATTCCAGTGGTGGCAGACATGCGAGCAAAGACCTTCCTCATCTAAATAAGGAGCTAGGATGGTTGCCTAGCTCCATGAATTGACAATTTCCTCGATGTTGAAGCCCTGTGAGGGAAGCAAAAAATAGAGGTGCTTGTCCATGGGCAGCGAGGAGGAGATAGGTGGTGGCTCTTTGCAGAGAGGGGCTGGTGATTGAGACAGTCTTGAAAGGGGTGCTGGTATTCAGCAGGGGAGCACTCGCGCCGGCCAGGACAGGCGGAGGCAGCAAGGTGAGCAGAGGCAGGCGGCTGGCAGGAAGACACGGCGGGATGGGAAGATGAGTCACAGGAGAGGAAACGGCAGCGTGAGGATGAGGACGTGAGAGGACGCCGGTGGGAGTGTGCATTTTGGGTGGAGGCCAAGGATGGCAGGAATGAAAAGCTGCGTGGGATTAAGTGGCCCCAAAGTCCTGACAGACTGGCTGACAGCGCTGCTCCCCTGGCACGGAGCGGCCGGCGGGTGCGTGGTCTGGGCCCGGCCCAGTCAGCAGGCTCGGTCAGGAGTCCAGATGGAGGCCTGGGAGAAAGCACGTCGTGCCTCTGTTGAGCCGGGGCCAGCTTGGCCTGGAGCACGGTGGTGGAGCGAGAGCTCAGGCACGAGGGCGGCGTAGGGGAAGTGAAAGATTCCTCTGGGGCTCCTGGGGGCAGAGGTACGCAGAGATGCCCAGCCAGACGCTGCCGCAGGCCCTCCGCGGGCTCGTTTCCCTGCAGGGTCCACTTGTCCAAAATGAAGAGGGTCGGACTCGGTGAAGCCTTAGGTGGTTTTCTTTTCTTTTCTTTTCTTTTCTTTTCTTTTCTTTTCTTTTCTTTTCTTTTTTTCTTTTCTTTTTTTTTCTTTTCTTTTTTTTTTCTTTTCTTCTTTTCTTTTTCTTTTTTTCTTTTTCTTTATTTTTTTGTGGTACTGGGGATTGAACCCAGAGGCATTCTACCTTCAAGCACCCCCAGCCCGATTTTATTTCTTATTTGGAAACAGGGTCTCGGTAGGTTGATGAGAGTGTCACTATTTGCTGAGGCTGTCCTCCAACCTGCAATCCTCCTGTCTCAGTCTCCCAAATACAGGGATTACAGGCATGTGCCACCACACCTGGCTTTAGGTTCTTTTAAACTCTGAAATTCCAAGAATATTATCATGAGCAAAACTCTTTGAGACAAAGAACAGTGCTTTCCTTGTTATTTTTCTAAGGCTACTTTGGAATAATTCACTCTCATAACAACAAACGCCCACCTTCAGTAGATGGCTCAATACAATAGAAGTGCAACGAATATGTAATGGAATGATTTTCATCATGTCAGGGAATTTTTGTTCATCAAGTTAGTAAGTTTCAATTCTATATGCAAATAATACAAACTGTATTTGTATTATCATTTTGTTCTTGTTATGTTTTACTCTGGTTTACTGGCCACAGATGCTTCCAAGTTTTACTCTGTGATTTTTCAGATGGTAAATCTACATGCAAATTAACTTATATCCAAAGATCTGGGTCCTAAAAGCAGCAGAGTTGGGGTGAATAAGTATAACTTTTGTAAAGCTCTTCAAGTTTGGGAATATTAATGGCCCCGATTTATATTATTCTTTTGCTCAAATGAATATTGGAGCAAAACCAGAAAATTAGGGAGATGACAAAATGTCTAGTAAACTAAAGTGTTAAAACTTTATCTACATGTCTGCTCTAAACCTTTGAATTTGGGAAGAACATCTTTCTATCATCTTCTCATATTTATATAGGTAACTTTTTAGTTGATTTTCTCCTTCTATATAGTACTCTTCCCTTATATTTGGAGGATATGTTCCAAGACCCCCAGTGAATGCTTGAAACTAGAAATTGTACTGAGCTTAAATGCAGTAGTCATTTTTTTCTGTACTTACATGCCTATGATAAAGTTTAATTTATAAATTAGGAATCATAAGAGATGAACAATATCTAATAATAAAATAGAACAATTATAACAATGTACTGTCATAAATTTGCCAACATCTTTACTGTGCATTATTATGTAAAATAAGGGTATTTGAATACACGTATTGTTGATTTGATAACTAAGAAAGGCAGATAAAGTGACTAATGAGTGGCCAGTCTGTACAATGTGGATACACTGGACAAAGGGATGATTCTTATCCTGGAGCAGGATGGAGCAGGATGGTACAAGATTTGATCATGCTACTCAGAAAGACGCACGATTTAAAACTTAGGGATTGTTCATTTCTGGAATTTCTCATTTCATATATATTTTTTTGTGCTGGGGATGGTACCCAGGGGCATTCTACCTCTAAGCTATATTCCCAGCCCTATTTTTTAATCTTTATTTTGAAACAAGGTCTCACTAAGTTGTGGATGGCCTCACGAAGTAGCTGAGGCTGGCCGCGAACTTGCAATTCTCCTGTCTCAGCCTCCCAAGTACTGGGATGACAAGTGTGCGTCACCACGCCCGGCTTCATTTCATATTTTCAGGCTGCAGTTGACCATGGGTAACTGACACACAGAAAGAAAAACTGTAGTTAAAGGGAAATTCTTGTATTTCTAGCATTCTTTTGACCTGATGTGATTTTACTTTTTGTAATGTCAACCATTTCTGTTGAGAGTCTGCTGTGATCGGCTTCATCTGTTCTCCATTCCCTTTTAGATAATACACATACCGACCAAACATGAACCCACGTCCTGACTCAAAGAGGTCCTTTGGCCACTGTCCTCTCAGGAAAGCTCGGCTACTCTCTTTGATGGCGCTTCCATTTGTCACGGCCCTTTGTTTATAGTCTTTGAGCCAGTTTTCAATTCATGTGATAGCCCTTTTGTCCAAATTAATTTATATCAAGTTTTTCAATTCACATTTTGCAAGGATCAAATGTAGTACTAAGGTCCAGACACAGGACTTCTACATATTACCTCCATCCAGAGATTCTGTAATTAGATTTTTTTAAAGTAGAAGTAAGTTAGGTATGTGTACGTGTATGTGTGTGTGTGGGGGGGTCAAGTTTCACTGGCGTAATCTGCCTGTGCTGTCTCACCACCTAGTAAAGACCCACATGTGGAAGTGTTGACGCAGGCACAGTTTTAGCACGGGTCAGAAGCTGGAGGGTTTTTTAATGGAACTGAAATGCCAGCTGTTCTCCACATTCCGCACGTCACATTGTCTAACGAAGCAGCCTCTTTTTTTTCTGCAGCTCTAGCCAGGAATCTTTGAGTCATTTTTGATCCTCTGTTATCCTTTGATCAACATCTGATCTACAGGATGAAGCCAGCTTTTGTGAGCCCATCCGACTCTCTCACTCGCACTCCATTCCCCCTCCTCTCCTGCACGCACTCAGCGATGAACACTCTCACAGCCTAGAACTCGTTTCTAGCCAGATGGACCTCTGCAATTCTTTATTCCTTGGTAGAAGGTAGTCATTCGACTGTTTCGGATTATTTTAAAGTCAGCTGGTCAAGTCGACCCTGGTGCCATGGGTACAGGCCTCATTACTCAGGCACTTCGTGTTCTTAAAGGAAGTTGCTCTGAAGCATTGGCTCAAATTGTCTCTTGTCTTCTTTAATGGACTGAGAGCACACGCGGCTATCTGAAATTCATTGCCTTCATTTTTAAATCTAAAGGTATTTCATCTCAATAAAAATTCAGCAGATTTTGTATGTGGCGGTTGAGCTGAATTGGTGAGCAGAGGGAATT
>PVJS01006206.1:12500-60899 GCA_004027185.1 Glis glis | reverse complement strand
CCAGGAACCCGAGTCCAGCCCCAGCCCCCAGGGACTCCAGAACCCAGTCCCAGAGCCCCAGGAACCCCCGAGCCCAGCCCCCAGGGACCAGGCCCTGCTGCTCACCGATGAGCACCTCCCACTTGCCCTCGGTGGCCCTGGTCACCTCGTAGGCGGCCCTCATCTCCGACATGGCCACGCCGCCCACGATGTACAGGATGAGCCTGGGCCCGGCCCGGGCCTCCACGCCCGCCTTGTTCTTGTGCCAGTGGCCGAAGCGGGCGCTGTAGGGGTGGGCGGCAGCGATCAGCCCAGGCAACGACACATCCCGACCAGCCCGGGTGACGATGCGGGTGGCTTGGGCCTCACCTGACAGCGGCCTGGGAGCTGGACACGGGGGCGGGGTCAGACACGAAGGGCCACAGCTTGCGATCCAGCCGGTCCTCCACTGCGTCCTGGGCAGGTGAGGGGAGGCTGAGGAGGGGAGCCCCAGAAGACGGGGCCTGGGACTGCAGCTCCCGCCACCAGTGTGCTCAGGGGCCCAGGTCCTGGCAGACAGAAGCTACCTCCCCACCCCTGGCCCCAGGGGCCCCTGGCGTCTAGGCACCCAAGGCCCATGGGGTGGGGAAGACAAAGTCACTGGGCCCTCAGCAGGAGGGGCGCCAGGACTTTATATATACATATACACGCACACATATATATACATACATACACACACATATATAACATATATACATACACACTATATATATACATATATATAGTGTGTGTGTGTGTGTGTGTGTGTGTGTGGTTCTGGGGATTGAACCCAGGGGCATTCTACCTCCAAGCCACACCCCCAGCTCTATTTTATTCTTTATTTGGAAACAGAGTCTCACTAAGTTGTAGAGGGCCTCACAAGTTGCTGAGGCTAGCTGCAAACCTCCTCTCTCAGCCTCCCAGGTACTGGGATTATAAGCACGTGCCACCACGCCCAGCTTTTCTTTTTTATTTTGAAACAAGGTCTCTCTAGGTTGCTGAGTCTTGCTAAGTTGATGAGGCTGGCCTCCAACCTACGATCCCACCTGTCTCAGCCTCTGAAGCGCTGGGATTACAGATGTCTGTCACCACAACTGGCCACTATTTTCTTTGGCACTGGAGACTGAACCCACTGGCATTCTACCTCTGAGCTGCACCCCCAGCCCTTTTTAATATATACATATATATTTTATTCTTTATTTTGAAACAGGGTCTCAGTTGCAGAAGGCCTCACTAAGTAGCTGAGGTTGTCCGCGAACCCGGATCCTTCAGTCTCAGCCTCCCAAGTACTGGGATTACAAGCATGCGCCACCATGCCCGGCTCCTTTTTACTACATTTTTTATTTTGGACCAGGGTCTAAGTTGCCAAGGGTCTTGCTAAGTTGCTGAGGCTCAAACCTGCGATCCTCCTGCCTCAGCCTCCCAAGTGCTGGGGTAACAGACGTGCACCCCACGCCCGGCTCACTGGCCTGTTGCTATTTGATGTTGCTGCTTTGGGGTCTCAGGACTGCGGTATAGGGGAGTGCTTCTGGGGGAACAGGGATTGAGAACAGAGGGTGATGCAGAGGAGGTGGCCATGGGATGGAGAAGAAGCGAGACTCCCCGCACGGGGCCTCTGCAGTCCCGATTCCCGGGGTGTGGGCTTGGGTGCCCCCCTTAGCAGAGCAGGCTGGGTGCCGGGGGAATGCCAGTAATGAGGGATTTTCCATTAAGCCCCGAGGCTTAGCATGATGAGTAAAAGAGAGGCTGAGCGGCTGACTGGATGGGGTGGGGGCGGGGCCCCAAGCCCCCACTCGAGGTACCTCCATCACATCCTTGATGACCGGTGTCCAGCGCGACAGCTGATAGGTGGGCTCCGTGCGTTCCCTCCGCTCCAACCGGATTGAGGTCCCTGAGCCCTACAGGCGGGGCCGGGCGGGGCCGGGAGGGTGGGGGGAAGGAGGCAGGTCATGGATGGGACTGGGCCTCCTCTGGCTGGGGGGAGGTGTGCAGACAAAAATGGATAATGAGAGAGAGGGAGAGAGAGACAGGGAGACAGACAAGGAGAGAGAGAAACAGGGAGAGAGGGAGAGAGAGGGAAGGAGAAAGACAGGGAGACAGAGACAGGGAGAGAGGGGGAGAGAGAAACGGACAGAGGGAGAGAGAGACAGGGAGAGAAAGAAATGGAGAGAAACAGGGAGAGAGGGAGACAGAGACAGGGAGACAGAGAGACAAGGAAAGAGAGAAACAGGGAGAGAGGGAGAGAGAGACAAAGAGACAGGGAGAGAGGGAGAGAGAGACAGACAGGGAGACAGAGAAACAGAGAGAGAGAGAGAGACAGGGAGAGAGGGAGAGAGAAAGAGACAGACACAGGGAGACAGAGAAACACAGAGAGAGAGAAAGACAGGGAGGGAGAGACAGACAGAGACAGAGAAACAGAGAGAGAGACAGGGAGACAGAGAAACAGGGAGAGAGACAGACAGACAGAGAGACAGGGAGACAGAAACAGATGGGGCACAGAAAGAGACAGAGAAAGAGAGAGAGACAGGGAGACAGAGAAACAGGGAGAGAGAGAGAGAGAGAGAGACAGAGAAACAGATGGGGGAGAGAGAGCGAGAGATGTGTGGGGGAAAGACAGAATGGGGGACACAGAAGGAATATGGATGCAAGGAAAGAGAGAAAAAGAAGACAGAAAGATGAGGGACAGGGATATGACAGAGAAATAGGTGCCAGCAAGAGTCAAGGACAGGGAGAGAGATGGGGACGGGGAGGGCCGAGGGAGCCATGGGTCGAGGTGGGGGCAGGTCGGGGAGGGGACATGTGCAGGGCCAGAGAGAGACAGGAGAGGCTGAACAGAGAGCCAAGAGCCAGAGCTGCTGGGGTGTGCTGGGTGGGGCGGGGGCACCACTGAGGTGGCCGGAAGCCCTAAGTTGGCTGTGTGCCCTGTCCCCCAATGCTGGTGACCCCACCACCTGCCCCTAGGACTCAGAGTGGCAGTGGCCTCATCCCTGCTCCCTATTGTCTAGGTCTGGGGTCCCCCCTGTCCTACCATGCCTGCGCACCCCACGGCTGGTCACATGTCCCCCAGGCCACTCCACACAAGCCTGTGGCCGGCGTACCCCGGGGTTGGTGACGGTGCCCCCCAGCTGCTCCAGGTTCCGGATGAGGCTGCTGTAGGACTGCACGTTGGCATGCTGGATCAGCTTGGCCAGGTTCTCCTCGCTCACACCTGCGGGAAGAGGGGCTGACAGGTGGCCATGTGGGGTCTCGGGGTCGGGTCCCAGGACTCTGCGGGGCGTGTCCTGCAGCTGGGAAGGCCTCAGCATCCAAGGAGCCCCTGGAGCTAGTGTAAGGAGGGGTTCTCAGGCCAGGGTCTCAGGCCAGGGGTGGGTGGGCATCCCTCAGGGAGTGAGTAGGGTCCTCCAGAATTCATTGAGGGAATGTCCAGTCTGTAGCAGTCACAGATTTGGGGGCCTCCATGTCAGCAGGGGCCCTCATGTCAGTGGAAAGGTCACCAGGTCAATGGAGAACGGATGCCGGGTCCAGAGTGGGTATCTGTGGGGCTCCGAATGCCTCGTGGTTGGGAAGTGGGGCTGAAAGGTTCCCAGGATTGTTGGAGACCCTGGCCAATGGATGGGGGTATCCCACAGCACCCTCACGCCCCCTACCCACCATTCCGTAGAAGGATGTAGAGCAGGAGGACCCGGATCTTGTCATAGGGTGGAACCGCTGCGTCCAGCAGCACCGGGACGATCAGCTTCATGGCGTCCTTGATCTTCTCACCCTCCGCGTCAGATCCCATGGCCAAGTCCTGCGGGTGAAGGGGGGCAGTTGTCCAGGGGGGTGCAGGGCAGGGACAACCTCAGGGTCCTTGGCAAGATCGGGCCCTCCTCAACCTGTCCTGCCCACCTCTCCAGGGCTCCACCCCTCATCCAGGACTCTCCTCCTCTCTGCAAGGCCCCTCCTCCACATGGCCTGCCCCTCACCAGGCCCTGCCCCCTCACCAGGCTGGCCCCTTCCCTGAAACCCCACCCACAGGGCTGCCCTTTTGACAGGCCCCGCCCATCATCCAAATCCCGCCCCTCCCACAGGACCACCCTTTAGACAGGTCCCCCGCCCATCACCCAAATCCCGCCTCTTAGACAGGCCCCGCCCGTCACCCAAACCCCGCCCCTCCCGCAGGGCCGCCCTTTAGACAGGCCCCACCCATCACCCAAACCCCGCCCCTCCCGCAGGACCGCCCTTTAGATAGGCCCTGCCCATCACCCAAAACCCGCCCCTCCCACAGGACCGCCCTTTCAGCAGGCCCCGCCCTCACCTGCTCCACACTGCACAGCTTCTCCACTGGGCCCTTGAAGTGCTTCATGCAGTCATCCGCCAAATGCAGGTGCGTAGAATACTGCGGGGCGGGAGGTGGGAGCTGGGGTAACAGGCCGCGTGGAGGGCAGGGCCTGGCAGTGGGGACGGAGCCACCACCGGCCGCTCACCTTGTTCAACTCCTTCTGGTACTGCGGCATCTTTTTCAGGACGTGGGACAGGTCTTTGATGTTGGCCTGGGGCAGGGGTGGGAGGGTGAGGACAGGCACTGGGGTGGGGGGATCCAGGCCCAGGCCCCGCCCCCGCGTGGAGGGGCTTTCCTCCGCAGGCCACCCCCTACCTTGTCAGTGGTCAGCCTCTTGCTCTCACAGAATGTTTTCAGAAGCTCCGTCACCCGCCTGGCCATGAGTGGGGGAGGCAGGGGGCAGGGTGAGGTGAGGGCAGTGCCGGGGTCACACAGTTGGGGAGCACATGTCCCTGGTCCCAGGCCATGGGGCACATGGGGTGGGGAGGTTGCAGGGTGATCAAAAGGGTCATGGCTTGTAGTCGGGCATGGCCTGAGAATGGACGTGGCCTAGAGGGTGTGGCTTATCAGGGGCGTGGCTTACAGCGGGGTGCTCAGAAAGACCCGAGCCCTGGGTGCAGCCTGGGTTCCCACGGTCACAGACGGGTTGGGGGCCCACAGTGGGGGAGGGGGAAGGGGCAACAAGGTGAGGCCCACGCACTTGGACACGTCTGCGATGTGCATGTGCCGAAGCTCCACCCACAGGTCGTCGTCCTCGTCCAGCAGCACCTCCTTCTCCCGAGCCTCGCTGAGCCCTGTGGTCTCGTACCTGGAGGGGAGAGGAGGGGGACGTGAGGGTCAGGGGTGCTAGGGGAGGGCCAGGTGGGGGACGGGAGGGGGCTTTCCAGGGGGAGAGCGTGCCCTGGAATCTGCCCACCTGTACGTGTCCTGTTTGATGTTCAGCAGGTCATAGGCCATGGCCTGCAAGGTGAGCTCGTGCAGCAGCGGGGACACGGGGTCCGCTGCCCGGTCCATGATCAGCAACTGCGAGCGGGTTTTCTCTGGGCCCTGGGGGGAGGTGAGCAGAGGCAGGGGTCAGGACACCAACCGTGACCCTGCAGGGCCTTGCCCGCCTTCCCAGTGCCCTCTCACCTCGCCCAGACTGGGAGTGTCTGCCTTGAAAGCGTTCAGCTTGGCCAGGACGGCGTGGGCCAGCTGGGCCGTGTCCTCCGGACCCCTGGGAGTGGGGTGGCAAGACACGGGGACATCAGGATGAGGGGTCTGGGAGGGCTGGGCACAGACTGGGGGTTAAAGCTGGGGTTGAGGATGGGAATCAGGGGCCAAGGCGGGTGTCAGCAGAGAGGTTAAAGGTCGGAGGCGGGCTGGGGTCAAGGTCAGAGGGCAGCACTGGGGCTGGGCTGGGTCCCCACTTGCGGTAGCGGATGGCTGGGTACTCCTGCAGCGTGGCGCACAGTGTGGCAATTTGCTGGGCCAGCGCCTCGATCTGTCGTGCCCGCTCCCCTGCCCGGAAGGGGCAATAGAGGTTGTAGGTGCTGTGGGGGGCGTCCAGGGTGAACACCTGGGGGACAGAAGCGCCAGGGCCCTGCTGTTGGTGCACGCCTGCCCGACTTCCAGTGGCGGCCACCTGCCTCTCCCCGGGCCTTCCCTGGTTTCTGGAGTCTGCTTTGCCAGCCTCCAGGCAGGCTGGGGACAGCCCCCATGCACCATCATCAGGAGTCCCCCCTCCCCTTGGGGGTACAGCTCTGTGGTGTGCTCCAGGCCACCCCTGGAGGTGCCCGGAGGGCTCATGGTGCTCCCTGGTTGGGCTCCTCTCTGACTCCCTGTACGTGTTCTGTCCCAGCGTCTGACACGTGGTCACAGACCCCCTCCCGTGCACAGGACAGGCCGGGCTGTACCTGGGCCTCGTAGGGGAGGAAAGCAAGGTGGATCTCTTTCAGCGTCTTCACCACCTTGGCCAGACGAGAGCGGCCCAACTCATTGAACAGGGGCTCAGGGCAGGCTGGGGTGGGCGGGAGGAGCCATCAGGCCAGATCCACCCCCACTCCCTCTTCCCAGCCCCCCCCCACCTCCGCAACTCTCCTCACTCACTATCTGTGAAGAAAATGTGTGCAGCTTTGTAGGTGAAGGTCGGGGTCCCCCGGAAGTCTGCGATCAGGGCCTGGACCGACTGGGGAATAGAGGCCACTCTTTGGGCCTGACCCTGCACCCCCAGACCACCCTGTCCCTGGGGCCCCCAGCTGCTGCCCATCCCCCACCAGGTGTAAACGTGCGAGGGGGGCACATGCGCCAGTGGACTTGTGCTTGCATGCATGAACCGCTCACTCATGCAGGCACCTTCTCTGTGGGGCTCAGCAAATAAATGGCTTCCAGGCTGGGGATGGGTTCTCGCCGCTTGTTGATGTCTTCAACAACTAGAAGCAACAGAGGAAGGGACACACATGGGTGGCATGGGGTAAGGATGCCGGGGGGTCTCAGGCTGAAGAAACTGGATGTTGGGGGGAAAGGTCAATGCTTAGGGGGGGCTGTATTACCTGAGGTTTTTAAGCAGGAGATACACACATGGAGGACACTCACCTAAGAGCTACACAGTTAGGGTTCTACACCTTTGGGGTCACATAGCCATTCCTTTGGGGGTCACCCAGGGAAGGCAAGGGGCCACATTCTGAGTCCACCCTGGCGGTCCTGCACAGGGTTCCACACACAAGGGCTGTGCACAGTCAAGGAGACTCACCCCTTAGGGGTTACAGCCAGGGAGCCGTCTGTGGGACCCCGTGGGCTCCTGAAATCAGCTTGCGTCTTTGGGGATGTACTTGGTCACATTCTCTGGGCTGTCTGTAGGTGCTGCATACTTGGGAGTTTGGGACAATTTGAGGGGATCTCATATTCGAGGGCTATACCCCAAGGGCCCCACATTCGGGGGTTCCACATTCAGGTTCCACCTAAAAAGCATGGGGTTGGGGGGTGCACTCACTAGTGATGCCCTCGGCCAGGATGTCTGACATCTTACAGCAGGACGACAAGATGCGCAAGCTCGGGTGGTCCATAATGAGCACCTGTCCGGATGGATGGACAGACATACAGCAGAAGAGGCCAGGACTGGCCCCAGATGGCCAGGCCAGAGGACCCAGGACCCACACACCCTCTTCAAGGACCCCACATTCAGTGCCCCTGTAAGGGCCGGGACAGGTGTCCTGCCTCGCTCCTACCTTCCATTCACCATCCTTTTTGACGCTGCGAATGACTCCACTCAGAATTTCTGCAGGGAAGGGAGGGAGGGCTCAGGATGCTGGAGCCCTGGTCCCTCTCAAGGGTGGACCCCATCTTAACTCCCATTCACTCCCCCCTGATCCTGAGAGGTAGCTCGCGGTGCCACACCCCCATTTACAGAGGGGGGAAACTGAGGTTCTGTAGACAGGCTAAGCACGCTTGGTTCCTCAGTAGCTACTCCAAAAATAGGTTTTAGATGACTGAATGACTGGCGGAAAGGAAGGGCTAACCCACAGGGCTGCCTCCCCCTGCTGCCCCAAGTTCTCCTGCTCTGGGCCAGCCACAGGTCCCCTTCCCCCCACACCTCCATCAGTCTCCTTTAGACTAGAATGAGAGAACAGTTCGGAGCATGCCTGGCTGTGACCCCATGGCCCTCCAGTCCCCACTTTCCTCCTCTGTAAAGTCAAAGTCCTGGTTTTCCTTCTCCCCATTCCCCCCTGGATAGGGAGCTCCTTTTTGAGTTACAGTGCTGGGGGTTTAAGCCACAGTCCCCACGCCCAGAGGAAGGAGTGGGGAGAAGGGACGGGGTGGCCTCGCCTGGCCAGGCCAGAGTGTCACGTCCAGTGTTATCAGGACCGCCAGGGCGGAAGGAGCAGCTGAGGCCGGAACTACTGGAGGCGGGGGAGGGGTAGAGGACCTGGGTTCGCGAGACCGGGTCGCCTGGGTCCTCAAGCTGCAAGGCGCTCTTGGGGATGGGGCGAGGAGGAAGGTGCCCCCACATCACTCCCGTGGGACCTGGACATGCCCCCTGAGCGCTCGCACCTCTTGGAGTCGCTGACAGCGGGCGGTGGGGCCCCAGGAGTCCAGCCCCCGAACTTTGCCCGGCTCGGCGACCCGGGAGTCGGGGGAACAGGGGGGTCCCCGCTGTGCCCTTCTCCTGCAAGCGCCCTCGAAGGCCCAGGAGTCTGGGCTCCAGCCTACGCCACCCCCTACCCGCCACTTTGGGTCCCTGGAGCCCAGCCTCCTAACTTTGTTCCGCTGTAGCACCTGAGGGCCAGGGCGTCCAGCTGGGACCGAGTCCCCGCCCGCCCCCTCGAGGGTATGGCGCTCGGGCACCCAGCCTGGACCCCAACTCCCTGCCGCCGGGGTCCTGAGCTCCTGGAGTCCGTGCGCCCCCCCTCCCGGGACACCAGAGCTCCGCCCCGAGGAGTCACTCACTTTCCCCCACCACCGCCTTCAGCCCCGAGGGCGCCATCTTCCCCGAGGAACGCCGCCGCCGCTTCCGGGTCTGTGCTAAGGTGGGGGCGTGGCCTGCGCGTCAGCCACGTGGGCCCCGCCCCGCGCGCACCTGACCCCGCCCCCGGCCCCGCCCCGCGCGCACCTGGCCCCGCCCCGGCCCCGCCCCGCGCGCACCTGGCCCCGCCCCGCCGTCGGTTCTCGCCCAGGCCGCGGAAGTCACGAACCCGCGAGGGACGGACGGGCAAATGAGTCCACGGAGGCGCTGGAGGGGCACGCCCCGACGACACACTCACGGACACACATTTCCCCGGCTCGTGTGCGGCGGGAAAGCGTGATCTCAGGGCAATAACCCCTTCGTCTTACCCAAGCACAGCCACCACCCTGTCCAGAAGATAAGCGTGGCGCACTGCAGGCCAGAGGGCCACGAAGCTCTGGGCCCGGGACTGCGACCCACTTGCAACTTAGTGAACCCTTGTTTCAAAATAAGGAATAAAAAGGGCTGGGGGTGTAGCTCGGAGGTCGAACACCCCGGGAAGAATGCTTGCCACAGTCTCATGATCACTGGGCGCACACACTCCACCCTCCTCAGCCAACAATCACATCACACGCTGATACACACCTGGGGTGAGTGCCAGGCTCAACACTTGGGCGCACACACGCACACACACACACACACCCAAAGTCACACTCAACTCAGGCTGGTTTCTGTTACTTCTCTGCACAGGGCTGATACCCTGTGACACAGAGGGCACAGCCACTGTAGCTGCTGTACACATGTGACTACAGGTCTAACGTGATACGTGTGAATACAGAGTCCTGCTCATCTGAACTGGCTCCTATGTTTGAGTACGCTGATCAAGGCTGGTCTGGAACTCCTGGACTCACAGGATCCTCTCCCTCAGCCTCCCCCGGTAACTGGGATGACGGGTGTGTGTGCCACCAGGTCTGGCTGTCAATGACTTTCAGGATGTTCAGGACTGCATCTCCATCATAATCCTGTGTGTGTGTGTGTGTGTGTGTGTGTGTGTGTGTGTGTGTTGCTGGGGATTGAACCCCGGGGGCGTTCGACCTCTGAGCTACACCCTCAGCCCTTCTTATTCATTTTGAAACAGGGTCTTGATAAGTTGCTGAGGGCCTTGCTAAGTTGCTGAGGCTGGCCTTGAACCTGTGATCCTCCTGTCTCAGCCTCCACATTTCTGAGATTACAGGTGGGCACCACACCGGCTCATCATAATTCCTTTTTGACTATTCCTATTACTCCAAAGGATTTGGGTTTGCTCTTGAGAACAATAGAGGCCAAGGGAGTTTTGAGTAGGGGAAGGAGGGAACCCCTCTCCAGATCCTGGGGACAGGAGAATGGATTACAGGTGCAAAGACAGAAACCCGAACTGTCTGCTCTTAGTCTGACTCTTGAGGGTGAGTGCATGGGGCCTGCCACCAGCCCCCATGTACGTGTGTGCATGGGGGGTTACTAGGGATTGAACTCGGGCATTCTACCTCTAAGCTATACCCTTAGCCCTTTTTATATTTATTTATTTATTTATTTATTTATTTATTTATTTATTTATTTTTGCGGTACTGGGGATTGAACCCAGGAGCATTCTACCTCCGGGCTACACCCCAGCCCTGTTTTTTATTCTTTATTTTGAAACAGAGTCTCACTAAGTTGCAGAGGGCCTTGCTAGGTTGCTGAGAGTCTCACTACTTGCTGAGGCTGTCCTCAAACCTGTGATCCTCCTGTTTCAGCCTCCCAAGTACTGGGATTACAGGCATGGGCTACCACACCCAGCCCCCTTGGGTGACCAAGGACTTCCAATGTTATGGGCTGGGTTATTGTTCCCTACCCCCAAAATGCCCCCCCCAAGAAAGATACATTGAAATTCTTTTTGTGTGTGTGTGGTACCGGGGATTGAACCCAGGGGCATTCTACCTCTGAGCTCCACCCCCAGCCCAATTTTTTATTCTTTATTTTGAATCAGGGTCTCACTAAGTCGCAGAGGGCCTCACTAAGTAGCTGAGGCTGGCCACGAACCTGCAATCAATCCTCCTGTCTCAGCCTCCCAAGTACTGGGATTACAAGTGTGCGCCACCATGCCTGGCCAGATAGGTTGAAATTCTAATTCCCAGTGCCTAACAACGTGACCTTATTTGGAAATACTGTCGCAGATGCAATTACTTAATGAGGTCATACGGAGGAGGGTGGGTCCCTACTCCAATATGACTGGTGTCCATATAAGAGGGCCTCCTGAAGACAGGACACTCGGGCAGAGACTCAAGTGCTGTAGCCACAAGCCAAGGAACACCAAAGCCTGCTGGCAGCCACCAGCAGGAAGGCCCCGGAACTGACGGGTCTCCAGGGAGCCTGGCCTTGCTGATCTGCTTCCAGACTTCTATACTCCAGAACTTTGAGACAAAAAACTTCTGTTGTTTTAAGCCACCCAGTTTGTGGTCCTTTGTCCCGGCAGCCCTAGGAAGTGCATACATCCCCTGATGTGTGTTGAGGACACTGTATTATCGCATTGAGGACTTGGGGACAGGTGCGGGTGCCTTGGGCAGGGATAGTGATAGTGCAGAGGGTTTGTTCTGAGAAGGGAGTTGAATTGGTTTTCAGAAAGGCAGCTTGGGAGCCGGGCGTGGTGGCGCACGTTTGTAATCCTAGTACTTGGGAGGCTGAGACAGGAGGATCCGGGTTTGCGGCCAGCCTCAGCTACTTAGTGAGGCCCTCCGCAACTCAGTGAGACCCTGTTTCAAAAATAAAGAATAAAAAATCGGGCTGGAGGTGTAGCTCGGAGGTAGAATATCCCTGGGTTCAATCCCCAGTACCACCAAAAAATAAATAAAGGCAGCTTGGGGAGGGGACAGGGCTCCCAGGGCACTGACACAAAGCCACGGCTGTTCACTGAAGGGGTAGGGTCTCCTCTGTTCCCATGCAGGGCTGGGGCAATGGATCAGAGGCAACGCAGCTTGACATCTGGGTGGCAGGTGGACAAGAGACCCTGGGTTCGCTTGTCACGGGGCATGGGGTGAGCGGCCAGACCTCAGGGAGGAGGTAGAGGGGAGGTGACTGGGACGCCCCTTGGAGACAGAGGCGGAGCTTGGCTGGCCAGTGGTGTCTGAGGAGGGTGCAGGGAGCAAGGGAAGGGGTCTCTGCAGGTGGCCCTGGCAGGTACAGTGGGGGAGCTGGCTGGCCTGGCTGGCTGGCAGGGTGGAGACATCCTGTACTGGGTGCCACGGGCGGGCTGCAGGCCCAAGCCGGCCCCATTGGTCTGCCTTCAGTGCTGCTCCGGCCGCCTTCCACACCCCACCCGAAAGTCCAGCGAGATCCAAACCCAGGCTACCCTGCTCCCTACCCCCATGCCAAGCCCAGCGAGGTTCTGGGCAAACAATTATCTGGATCATCTTTATGGGGCTTAAGCTTGGGTGGGAGCAGATGGGGCATGAGCTGGGATTTGGGGCTGGGATCTACTCCCCCCACATTCTGCTTAAAAGGCCCTCTCTGGCCCGGGGCCGGGGCCGAGGCCAGCAGGAAAGTGGACAGAATCCAGGGGAGGAAGGATGATGGAACAGGAAGAGAAGGGAGAGGAGGGGGGCTCGGACCCCCTGGGCAAGGTAAAAGACCCCACACACACACACTCCTTAGCTCTCTGAGCCCGTGATTGCCAGAACTAGTTAATTTGTAGGGCACCTAATTAGCAAGCAACTCTCTGGGGTCCCCTGACCCAGTTGTCACCACGGTGAGATGCTCATGGGCAGAGGGTCTGTGCGCCTGGCCGGGGCTCCAGGGCAGAGGGCAGGGTTCTTGGAGCTGACCCCCAGGAGGTGGAAGGTGCTGGGACTTAGGGGCAGCCCTGAGCCCCATTCCTTGTTCCTGTCCCAGCCCCCAGGCCGTCCCCAGACAGGCCCCAATCTAGGGCGGTGGCACGCTGTGGCTGGCAGCCTGTCCCCTGAGGTGGTACCACGTGAAGTGGCGCTGCGGGCTGGGCCCCCGGGGTGGGGGCCGGGACTGGGAAGGAGACTCAGAGCAGCTCTGCAGAGCGCAGATGGGCAAGGACCATGGTGAGAACTGAGGGGGACAGGAGGGCGGGCCCAGGGACGGGGAGGGAGGGGTCCCCGGTCAGACCCAGCGTGTCCGTTCCCAGGCTGGATCACCAGACCAGGAGGGCTTCTTCAACCTGCTGAGCCACGTGCAGGGCGACCGGATGGAGGAGCAGCGCTGCCCACTGCAGGCCGGGCCGGGCCAGGCCCCCGAGAGCCGTAAGCCTGTCGGGGTGCTGCCAGGGAAGGAGTACAGGGGTGCGGGGGAGCCTGTGGGTGACGGCACGGGAGGGGAGACGACTGGCCAGGGTCCTCCGGAGTCTGTGCACATTCATGCCACGTGTCTCTCCTGCACACAGAGGGCAGCCCTGCGCCTGAGATGGACAGCCTCATGGACATGCTGGCCAGTACCCAGGGCCGCCGGATGGATGACCAGCGTGTGACAGTCAGCACCCTGCCTGGCTTCCAGCCCATCGGCCCCAAGGTAGGTGACGTTGGGCCAATGCCAGCAAGACACCTACCAGGCTGTGCTCTGTAGCCCTGCTCCCCACCCCAGCCAGGGGCAAGGGGGCTGCCTCCATCTCTGTCTAGGTGTTCAGATGGGAGACTAAGGTCCAGACAGGGTCTAGAGGGGCTCAAGGTGATGCGGGGGCCATGCTAGCATCAGCTGTGGTGGGAACTTGTGGCTCCCCTCCTCTCCCCGAGAGTTTTGGGGAGGACAGGGTGAGACAACAGGCCCCCTTTGTGGGATGACATCCCTGGGGAGAAGGGCATAGGTGCTCACTCATAGGAGAGACCCTTCCATACACTCCCGCGTACCCGCACACAGCCTGGGTTCTGCTCAAGACCCCCGTGAGAACCCCAAGACCAGCCAGCTCACACCCACACACAATGGTAGATGTAAACCCAAATGCTCTGTGGGCACCGTGGGGGTTGCATGCCAAAGGTGGGAAGCGGACCCCACCTGTGCCTTCTCACCAAGGTGTGTGTCCCCTCTGTGTGTGTATGCACTGTCCTGGATCCCTCTTGCTGGCTGACCTCTCCCTACCCACAGGACGGAGTGCAGAAACGAGCTGGGACCCTCAGCCCTCAACCGCTGCTCACCCCTCAGGACCCCGCTGCTCTCAGCTTCCGCCGGAACAGCAGCCCCCAGCCCCAGACCCAAGCCCCCTGAGGGCCCGCGCTGTCTTGGGCCTCACTGGGCCCCCGAAAGCAGACAATAAAACACTTGCACAAGCAACAAGGAACTGAGTGTGTGTTATTTCAGGGGCCGAGGGGATGGGGCTCAGGCACTCGGGAGGCCTCAGGAGCTCTGCTGGGCAGCGCGAAGGAGTCTCTCCTCCCGCTGCTTCCGTATCCTCTCTTTGAATTCTTCTAGCTCTTGGCGCTGGGGGTGGGGAAGGGGGTGGAATGGGAAGGAAGGAGGGGGCGCATACCTCAGGGCCTGGGCCCTCTCCCACCACCCTGCCCCTGGCATCAGAGTTCAGTGTCTACACTGGGAGCCCTGTGCCAATTATAACCACGGTCCAAGTGGGATCAGCTTCTTTTTTGGTACTGGGGATTGAACCCAGGGGCATTCACCTCCAAGCTACACCCCCAGCCCTTTTTACTTTGAAACAGGGTCTAGCTAAGTTGCTGAGGGCCTGGCTACTTAGCCAGACTGAGGATGAGGCTGGCCTCAAACCTTTGATCCTTCTGTCTCAGTCTCCCAAGTACTGGGATTACAGGTGTGCGCCACCATACCTGGCCTCAGCTTCGTCTTTCAGGGAGCAGGCAATAAGGAAACCATATACCCCTCTGCTTTCAACTCCCTATGGCTGAGGGTAAAATTTTCATTTGAAACCCATCATGGCCAAGGGGACCCAGCCCCTCTGTCCCTCTGGTGGATGGAAAAGTAGGTTACTTACCTGGCCCTCCTTCTCAGGCGGCCATAGCTCCCTCTGTGGAGATAAAGTCACAGCTGGGGACATAAGCCAGGAGCCTCCAGAGCCCCATACCCAGGGCAGGGCCAACTCATGGGAGATGGACAATATTCCCCAGCAAGTGGGTTCCCCAGCCCCTCCCCACACCCTTGAATGAACCCGTGAACAGTCTCCTTATGCCCACCTTGCGCTGTATGACAGAGTCTTCAAACCAATCGGCCTGATTGGAAATCCAGAACATAACCACAGGGAAAGTGAGGTAGAGCGCCATCTGCAAAGGCAGGAGGGGGGTGAGCAGAGCCTGGGGCCACTACCCCAGCAATACACCGAGACTGTGAACAGCCTGCAGGAAACACACCTGCCCAGAGCTCAGGAGCCTCCCAACAACCCAGGACTCCCACCACGGGTTCAGAAGCCTGACACCTTAAAGCCTGGCCCCCATATAATCCAGGAGGCTTTATCCCTGTGAGCCCCCTCGGCATCTCACTCACACACACACACACACACACACACACACACTCGCCCTGGCAGCACAAGACACACACACACACACACACACACACACACATGCCCTGGCAGCACAAGAGCTCTTACTAGGAAGACAACTCTTTGAGAACTAGCGACTCAAGCAAATCAGATCCCGGGAGCACCCCAAAGCCAGGATGCCTTATTGCCCAAAACTACTCTCCTAAGTCTAGGAGTTTCCCTAACAGAGGCACACACCCCCCTGCTATGAGCCCGGGGGCTCCCTTAGGATCTGAACCCTTCCTTCTTTGAGTCCCCTCCCCAACTCACCCGCCTCTCAGGTCCTACCTCAGACCAGCCCTCTTAGATTCCCCAAACATAAACGCTCCACTCTCAGCCCCGACAATATAGCACCACCTCCTCTAGGTTTTTTGTTTGTTTGTTTGTTTTTGTGGTACTGGAGATGGAACTCAGGGCATATCTCTGAGCTACACCCCCAGACCTATTTTATTTTATTTTGAAACAGGGTCTAAGTTGCGGAGGGCCTCACTAAGTTGCTGAGGCTGGCCGCGAACCTGCGATCCTCCTGTCTCAGCCTCCAACGTACTGGGATTACAAGCGTGCCCCCATCATGCCCTGCTCTTTTGGACTTTTAACGGTAAAAGTCTCTCTCAAGTCTCAAATGCGTTCTCCCCGCAGCACCCCTCTTTGGAGTCCCCCCTTTTCACAGCTTCATCCTCAAATCCAAGAAGATCCCCCACCCCGTCACCCAACCCACTCCTGTGTTCACAGACCCGAAACACCTCCAGCTTCACCCCCATCTCGTTTCTCCCGGTCTACAAAGCCACTTCCGCCCAAAGCTGCCCTTCAGCAAGACAGTAGTTCATTGGTGCTTCGCAGCACCGCTGATAAAGCTGATTGGCCGATGAGCACCTGGATGACGTAATCTTCGGGCGCTTCTTCTCTGCTTCCGGTCGTTGGCGTAGTCTCCACGCAAGTCAACTACGCAGACCGCTTGATCAAGAAGGGTGCAGCCAATAGGATACCGGTCTGGCTCGGAGGGGCGGGCCTTCAGTGGGAGACGTCATAAGCGCGCGACTCTTGCCTGTACCTGGAAAGCCAGGAAAATGGTGGTAATGGCGCGAGTCTCCCGGCCTGAGCGGCCGGACCTTGTCTTTGTGAGTCCGCGGCGGGATCGGGGTGGCCCACAGGGGGGAATCGCGGCCTGGATTCCGCGGGAGATCGGGGCCTGGCCGTCAGGGGGATTTAGACCTAAACTGTGCCAACGCAAGGACTGGGGGACCCTGACGGGCCAGATGAGGATGGTGATGTCCACACCGGGCTAGCCAGAAATAAAGATCTGGTGTCGGAACCGTGTCCCTGGTGGCCTAAGTAAAGAGCTGCTGCCGAGGTTAAGGACCTGGAGTCGAGCCAGGGGCGGAAATAGGGGCGCGTTGGAAATGGGGGAGAAGGGAAATCGCGTAACTGGATCTTGACAGGTAAAGACTGGTGTTTGAAGTAAAGGCTTGGTGACCAGGTCAAGGCTCGGGTTTACGGGGTAAAGGCTTGGCGTTCTGCGCAGCGGCCTAGGTCTGGTTCAGAGCGTTATGATTTCTTGGTGTCTGGGGCTATTAAGGCTGAAATGTGAAGAAAAGACCTGGTGATGTGGAGCTTGTTAGGCGATGCCATTGGGAGCCTACAGAGTGGAAGACTTGGCGTCTGGAGGAGAGATCTGGCATTTTCATTTTTACCAGATTTCTTGATGCCCAGGGTTAAGGGCTAGCTGTCTGGTCCATGCCTCTCCTGAGATAAAGGCCTAGTTCCCAAGTTCTGGGGCAGAGTTGAACTAGTTTCTGGCTAGTCGGATCCTGAGGGGCCCACAGTTTTGTATCTGGACTTGAGAGACCTGGTGGCTGAAGTAAAGTTGTGGTCACCAGGACCTGGGATAAAGATGGGTCAGGTGATGGCAGTCTGAGGGAAGAGGTATGTTGTGAGGAGGTAAGGCATGGTGGCCATGGCAGAGGCCTGACTTCTGGTCCAGGGTCCTGCTGTATAAGGAGTTTTGGTGATCTGGGCCAGAGAGTGGGGAGGTGGGATTTGGATGGCCAAATCCTGACATTCGAGTAGTGTACTCATTATCTGGCTTAAAGCCCCAATGACTGAGAAGTCTGACCATCTGGGTCAAATCGTGAGCAGTCAAATACTGAGGGACAGCTGGGCATTGTGGCACACACCTGTAATCCCAGTATTTGGGAGGCTAAGACAGTAGGATCGCAGGTTTGAGGACAGCCTCAGCAACTAGTGACTCTCATTAACCTAGCAAGACCCTGTGTAAAAAGGGATGGGGTGTAGCTTGGAGGTAGAATGCCCCTGGGTTCAAACCCCAGTACCACCAAAAAAAAAAAAAAAAAAAATTCTAAGGGGCAAAGTTCGAAACTAGTGTCCTGGTGTCTGGGCATCTGGTGATCTGCTTTGATGGTGGGCAGTGGGGTCTGGGCTTGGGGCATGAGTCTGGAGTTTGGGCCTGAACCCCAGTCATGAGATGCTGCTGCACTTGGACTCTGAGGATAGGTCTCTCTTCTCTCCATCCCCTGGCCCTGGCAGGAGGAAGAGGACCTTCCCTATGAGGAGGAAATCATGCGGAACCAGTTCTCAGTCAAATGCTGGCTCCGCTACATCGAGTTCAAACAGGGGGCCCCGAAGCCCAGGCTCAATCAGCTATATGAGCGGGCGCTCAAGCTGCTGCCCTGCAGGTGGGAATGGCTCTAGCTGCCCTGTCCCCGGCCCCCACCCCACCTTGTCAATTGCCGAGTGATTACCAAGTCACACCCTTCCCCAATATCCCAGTCCTGCCTCCTCTTCCTGAGACTCACCACCCCTCCTCAGTTCCTTTCTCCCCACTGTTGCTTCCTGGGACAGAGGGAATGGTTCTGTGAGTCCACAGTCTATCAGTGTCTGTCCCCTCCTGTCCCCCAGCTACAAACTCTGGTACCGCTACCTGAAGGCGCGTCGGGCACAGGTGAAGCATCGCTGTGTGACTGACCCTGCCTACGAAGATGTCAATAACTGCCACGAGAGAGCCTTTGTGTTCATGCACAAGGTAAGGAGCTGGGCGCGGGCTGGAGGACCGGAGTCCTGTCGCCACTGTGCATGAGACGTTAGGGTGGACTCAGTCCTGGAACTGGAAGTTCTGGGTCCTGCTGCATGATATCCCAGGCACTGCTGGGCATAATACATCTAGTGCGTGTGGCCGAGCCATGGAACCCACGGCTCAGACTGGCCACCTCTCCCTACACTTCCAGATGCCCCGTCTGTGGCTGGACTATTGTCAGTTCCTGATGGACCAGGGACGAGTCACACACACCCGCCGCACCTTTGACCGCGCCCTCCGGGCACTGCCCATCACGCAGCACTCTCGTATTTGGCCCCTGTACCTACGCTTCCTGCGTTCGCACCCCCTGCCTGAGACGGCGGTGCGAGGCTACCGGCGCTTCCTCAAGGTGAGCCCGTCCAGTGGGTCAGTTCCTCAGGTCAGAGTTCCACACACCGGTTCACTGGGACACAAGCCCCTTGCAGGAAGTCCCCCAACAGACAGTTTGCGGGGAGATGGCTCCTGAAGGCACACAGGCTTTGTGATTTGTTTCTGTATTTTCCAAATTTGTTAGCACTTGCTCCACGTCAGGCACAGAGATGGGTGCTGGGGACAATATGAATAAGACAGGAACTTTCAGTCTAAAGGGGTGGCCAAGCTGGGTGTGGTGGCGCACGCTTGTAATCCCAATACTTGGAAGGCTGAGACTGGAGGATCAGGTTCGCGGCCAGCCTCAGCTACTTAGTGAGGCCCTCAGCAACTTCAAAATAAAGTATAAAAAATAGGGCCGGGGGTGTAGCTTGGAGGTAGAACGCCCCTGGGTTCAATCCCCGGTACTGCAAAAAAAATAAAAAATAAAGGGGTGGCCAGGTGCACGTGAGCCGACCGTGCGAGCCAGAGTAGAACCACAGCCAGGGTGAGGACCAGAAAGGAGATGGGCAGAGCTCTGGGAACGCACCACGGGCCTGCTGCTGCCTGGAGCTGCGAATGGCGCGGGGGTGGGGCGCCACTGGCTCAAACTTGTCACTTCTCTTGTCCACGGTGAAACCCTTCTTGCAGTGCTTTTGGGTGGAGGCCTGTGACAGAAGCAAGTCCTGGCTCGTGTAGGCAACAGCAGTGGAGTGTAAGCTAAAAAGATCAGAGCTGGGGTTGGACCAGTGGGGTCAAGGCTGAAGAAAAGGGCTAAGGCTAGACCAGTCAGGACTGAGGCTGGATCCATGGGGCCTAGGCTAGATTACTATAATCAAGGCTGGACCCGTGGGATCAAAGCTACCCAAAGGGGCCAAGGCCTGACCAGCCCGGCCTAGGCTGAACTGCCGTGGGACTGAGGCTGGTCGGCGGGGCTGGGTCTTAACCAGGAGAGTGCTGGGTGGTGGCAGGAGGCCCCGAGCCACCGAGCAGAAGGAGGGAGGTGTGGTCCTGAGGCCCTACTGACCAGCGGGGTCGGTGGGTCCCCAGCTGAGTCCTGAGAGCGCCGAGGAGTACATAGAATACCTCAAGTCGAGTGACCGGCTGGACGAGGCAGCGCAGCGCCTGGCCACCGTGGTGAACGACGAGCGCTTTGTGTCCAAGGCCGGCAAGTCCAACTACCAGGTGGGCCAGAGGGGAGGCGGGGCCGGGCAGAGGGCTCCTCCCTCTGGCACCAAGACTGAGCCCGCCCCACCCCGTGCACTGCAGCTGTGGCACGAGCTGTGCGACCTCATCTCCCAGAACCCAGACAAGGTGCAGTCCCTCAACGTGGACGCCATCATCCGCGGCGGCCTCACGCGCTTCACAGACCAGCTGGGCAAGCTCTGGTGCTCGCTGGCCACCTACTACATCCGCAGCGGCCACTTCGAGAAGGTGCGTGGGGACTCGGGCCTTGGGTGCAGGGCGGGCCTCCCTCCGATGCCTGGGGCCATGTGTGAACGTGTGCATGGGCAGGTGTCCTGTCTGTGACACACGTAGGTGTCCACGCACACATTAGCCATCCTGGTGGCAAGGACAGGCAGGACAGTTACACGGGCAGGCGTGACCCGGGCTCAGGATCTGCTGTGCCACCTCCTGGCTCTATAGCCTCGGCCCTGTTAAGCCTGGCTGTCTCCACTTGGAAGTGGAGGCGACAGCCACTCCTCTGAGCAGGTGCCTGTCGTGAGCACTGCCCCAAGGCTTCTATGGCTGTTCTTGTCATTTTGCTCTCGCCGGCAGGGTGGCAAGCGCAGGGTGGGAATGGATGGAGCTTTGGGAGTCCCCAGTGGGCTGGCTGGGCTCTCGCATCCTGAGGAAGGTGGGGACAGAGGGGCGCAGGGCCGGGGTGAGCGTGGCAGGAGGAGCAGGAGCTGGGGCTGTGCAGGGCCTTGTGGGCAGGTGTGAACCTTGGGGCGCCCCTTCCAGCAGAATGCCCGGCAGGGCCGGCAGGGGCGCGGAGCAGTAGTTAGCACCTGGTAGGGAGATGGGGCGATGTCTGGTGAGGGGGGCTGGGAGAAGATGAGCTGGAGAAGGGGTCAGGCAGGACTTCTAGGCGCAAGCTGAGGTCAGGGTCTCTGCAGGGCGGGCCTGGGCCTGGGGGGATTGGGCTGGTCACTACTGGGTCTCACTGGGTGTCAAGTGCTTTGCACAGGGGTGTCAGTCCAGCAGCCTCAAGGCCACTGTGCATGAGGGGCTGTCACTCACAGTTTGCTGAGAAGGCCCTGAGGCTCCCAAGGTCAGTCTGGTAGACAGGGCAGGAGGTGGGGATGCTTCGTTCCACAGCCCAGTGCTGGGGTCCCTGCTCGGAACCTGTGGAGACCGGGGCCAAGAGCGTTCCATGTGTCCCTGTGGTGGGTCCACATGCCTCGCTCCCTGCTCAGTGCGCCCTCTCACCGCCCCCGTCCCCAGGCCCGGGATGTGTACGAGGAGGCCATCCGCACTGTGATGACCGTGCGGGATTTCACGCAAGTGTTTGACAGCTACGCCCAGTTCGAGGAGAGCATGATCGCATCCAGGATGGAGACAACCTCAGAGCTGGGGCGCGAGGAGGAGGGTGAGCCGCTGGGACAGCCCTGGCAGGGAGGGCAGGAGCAGGAGACAGACGTGTCTCACGTGGGGACAGCCCAGGAGGCTCAGCAGGGCCCTCGGGAGGGAGGCCGCGGTGGGAGCTGCTTCTCAGGCTTGGGCCAGAGCCTGGCAGTCAGGAGAAGTGGGGGAGTGGCGGGGCTGGGGCTGGGGCTGGGGCTGGAAGGCTTGTAGGGGAGGGGACAGAGGTCCCCGCCCTCACGAGTCCTCTGCGCTCCCAGATGATGTGGACCTGGAGCTGCGCCTGGCGCGCTTCGAGCAGCTCATCAGCCGGCGGCCCCTGCTCCTCAACAGTGTGCTGCTGCGCCAGAACCCGCACCACGTGCACGAGTGGCACAAGCGCGTGGCCCTGCACCAGGGCCATCCCCGGGAGGTGCGTGCCACTGCCCCCGCCCCACCCCGACCCTGACCCCTGACCCCTGACCCACCAGCCTGACCCATCCCTCCCACCGCAGATCATCAACACGTACACCGAAGCCGTGCAGACGGTGGACCCTTTCAAGGCCACGGGCAAGCCCCACACGCTGTGGGTCGCCTTCGCCAAGTTCTACGAGGACAACGGGCAGCTGGACGATGTAAGCACCGTGCTGGTGTGAGCGTGCACATGTGTGAACCCAGTCACGGTTGTGCGTGCACCTGCACGTGAGCATGCGGTAGAGGTGGCTGGGCGGCGGGTCCCAGCCTGGCCTCTGTCCCCACAGGCCCGTGTCATCCTGGAGAAGGCCACCAAGGTGAACTTCAAGCAGGTGGATGACCTGGCGAGCGTGTGGTGCCAGTGCGGGGAGCTGGAGCTGCGGCACGAGAACTACGACGAGGCCCTGCGGCTCCTGCGGGTGAGGACGGCGTTTCCCAGGCCACGGGGCGGGTGCGCGGGCCGGGACCACCCCTGAGCGCGGCCACCTTCCTGCAGAAGGCGACGGCGCTGCCCGCCCGCCGGGCCGAGTACTTCGACGGCTCGGAGCCCGTGCAGAACCGCGTGTACAAGTCCCTGAAGGTGTGGTCGATGCTCGCGGACCTGGAAGAGAGCCTGGGCACCTTCCAGGTCAGCTGTGTGTCTGGGGAGGGGCGGGGCCGCCTCAGCCCCAGAGCCCGCCCCAACCTACCCTGTCCCCACAGTCCACCAAGGCGGTGTACGACCGCATCCTGGACCTGCGCATCGCCACGCCCCAGATCGTCATCAACTACGCCATGTTCCTGGAGGAGCACAAGTACTTCGAGGAAAGCTTCAAGGTGAGGCCGGCCACAACCCCCCAAGACGCTCAGCTGCTGGACAGAGTACCCCAGAATGGGGACACAATAGCTGATTTATAGGCTCAAAGTGTGGGAGGCTGGAAGTCCAAGATGAAGGTGCGGGCAGAGCGGGTTCTTTCTGAGGCCTCTCCGTGTCCCCGAGCTGCATCTTCTCCTTGTCCTCGCATGGTTGCCCCTGTGTGCGTGTCCCTCTTGATGTCCTCTTCCTATAGGACACCAGTTGTGACAGATTAGGGCCACTGTAAAGACCTCATTTTAACTTAACAATCTCTTCTCCAAGTATGCTTGCGTTCTGAAGTGCTGGGTGTCAGGACTTCCACGGGCAGATGTGGGGGCGCACAGCTCACCCCCTAACAGGCACTGTGCCCTGCCTCTGTACGTGTGCAGGACGGGCGAGGATGGTGGTGCTCCTGTGTGTGGCCATCTTGTCCGTTGCTCAGGAGACAGGCTGGGGGTTGTGGGGGTTGCACATGTCCATGGTGTGGGGAGGCCCTGCCCCCCTGCCAGAGCGGCTGATTGTAGAGACCATGTGCAGATACTCAGATGGGGAGGTTGTACGTGTACACGCGTGCCCCAGCCCCTCTGTCCGGGAGTGTGAACCTTCTCCCAGGACCCTGAGCGCTGGTGTCTGCAGAGGTAAGGAACCACCCCCACCGCACCCATACTGTCACTTGAGAGGTGCAGACCCTGTGCTTAGTGAGCCCTGTCACATTCCTGACCTTGGTTGGGTCCCTGCAGTCTGTTGAGGGAGACAGGACAGCGTACATAACCAAGCCATGAAGGGGTGAACAGGGAGGCGGCCCGTTCGCTGGGCCTGGGGGAGACATGGGCAGTCCCTCCTGGAAGTGGCAGGGGCGCCTTGGTGCCAACTGTCACGCCCCCATGCACTCACACCCAGCTCCCCCTCGGGACAGGCGTACGAGCGTGGCATCTCGCTGTTCAAGTGGCCCAACGTGTCGGACATCTGGAGCACCTACCTGACCAAATTCATTGCCCGCTACGGGGGCCGCAAGCTGGAGCGGGCGCGGGACCTCTTTGAGCAGGCGCTGGACGGCTGCCCGCCCAAATACGCCAAGAGTGAGGAGGACGGGGCTCCCAGGTGCAGGGCTGGTGGCACAGGCTGACCTGTGACCCCTGACCCACACCCTTGCCTTCTGTCCCACGCAGCCCTGTACCTGCTGTACGCTCAGCTGGAGGAGGAGTGGGGCCTGGCCCGGCACGCCATGGCTGTGTATGACCGCGCCACCAGGGCTGTGGAGCCCGCCCAGCAGTACGACATGTTCAACATCTACATCAAGCGGGCTGCTGAGATTTATGGCGTCACCCACACCCGTGGCATCTACCAGAAGGCCATCGAGGTGCCAACCACTGGGGCCTGGGCGTGCGTGCGGGGGGCGGGAGGGTCCGAGAGCATCGGCACATGGGGTGGCAGTGCCGGGGACCCCCAGGCTCGCCTCGCCTCACACCTGCCCCCTGGTCCTGCTGGCCCTCAGGTGCTTTCGGATGAGCATGCCCGGGAAATGTGCCTGCGGTTTGCAGACATGGAGTGCAAGCTCGGGGAGATCGACCGCGCCCGGGCCATCTACAGCTTCTGCTCCCAGATCTGCGACCCCCGGGTAGGGCCGGGGCCGGGGCAGGGAGGGACGAGCGTTGGGGAGGTGCAGGCTGGCAGCCAGCTCACATACGCCCACCCCGCCACAGACCACTGGGGCCTTCTGGCAGACATGGAAGGACTTTGAGGTCCGGCATGGCAACGAGGACACCGTCAAGGAGATGCTGCGGATCCGCCGCAGCGTGCAGGCCACCTACAACACCCAGGTCAACTTCATGGCCTCACAGATGCTCAAGGTGTCGGGCAGCGCCACAGGCACTGGTGAGCAGCCGCCAGCCACCCCCACCACGGCTGGGGCACACTGTCAGGCAGCGTGCTCCCTGGTCTCGGAGCACCCACTGCCCAGCCTTGACCTCCTGGGTCTGGGAGCACCAGGGGGCCAGGTGTCTGGTGCCTGACGTCACTCCCTGCCCTGCAGTGTCTGACCTGGCCCCTGGGCAGAGCGGCATGGACGACATGAAGCTGCTGGAGCAGCGGGCGGAGCAGCTCGCGGCTGAGGCTGAGCGGGACCAGCCCCCGCGGGCACAGAGCAAGATCTTGTTTGTGAGGTGAGGGCCAGGACCGGAGGGGATGGGCCAGTTTCTTCTGGGTGGAGAGGAGCGGGGTGCTGGCGGGGGCCCCCACTGAGGTAGCTCGGCCCCCACCCAGGAGCGACGCCTCCCGGGAGGAGCTGGCGGAACTGGCTCAGCAGGTCAACCCCGAGGAGATCCAGCTGGGTGAGGATGAGGACGAGGACGAGATGGACCTGGAGCCCAACGGTCAGTGACTGGCTGAGTGGTGGGCAGGTGGGAGCGGGGCGGGGCAGGCCCCTCGGGAGTAACCACCTCCTGCCTGCCTTCCCCACAGAGGTTCGGCTGGAGCAGCAGAGCGTGCCAGCCGCTGTGTTCGGAAGCCTGAAGGAAGACTGACCCCCCCAACTTCCCCCAATACAGCCCATGTTTGTACGTCGCGGTCTGAGCCTCTTTCCTGCTGCCCAGGTGCCCCAGGGGTGCCAGCTCGGGAGCGCTCTGGCCCTGGATTGGCTGGTGCGGGAGGTGGGGCAGCCGGGCTCCGGGCCAGGCAGATGCCCCGCCCTCACCCCAGCTCCAGTCGGCCGCCCTGAAGCCGCCTTGAGCAGAAAGCCCGGGGGCTCCTGACTCCTAGTGCCCGGCCTCACCAGGACCGCTCTGGGGCTCAGCTCCACAAACCCCAGAGCTGCGGAGTCCAGCAGGCTCCAGTCGGCTCTGTGGACTTATTAGCAGGGTGCTCTGTCCCTGGCAGGGGGCCAGGAGCCAGACCTCGTCCACAGGCCACGTCCAGGGTGTGGTCCTAAGCTCTAGGAAGCCATGAGCGGGCTCTAAGCTATTAAGGGGTTTTAGGCATCAGGGGACAAAATCCGATTTGTGCTTTGAGCAGGTCACACAGGCTGCTGTGTGGGTGGGAGGCAGCTGGGGACAGAGCCCAGGCTGTTGGCTTGGACTGGGGGTGGGCTGCGCGGGACTGGGTGGCATCAGGGAAGCTGGCTTGGGGCTGCCATGCCAGCCACACCAGAGACCTCCAGAGGCAACGCTGGGAAGGCATCTAGATCCTTGGATGTGGGGCTCAAGAGGGAAATGCGAATTGCTGCCCAGACTAGGGAGTTGGGGGACAAGATGAGTTAAGTTGGCCCTGCACCGAAGGCCAGGAAGGACCAGTAACAGCAGCCACACTGCGGAGGAGCCAGCGGGCGAGGAGGGGGTGGGGGCTGTGGGCAGAAGCCATCGAGGGTCAGGAGAGAACAGGAGGCCGAGACCTAGGCAGCCTCAGAGGTGATGAGGCTCAACTTCTCTTTAAATTATTTTAATCAAGTACATGGGGAGGACACACGGGCTGAGCTGAGGCCTGAGTCCCTGAACCTCCCAGCTCAGCCCCACAGCAGGACGGGGCTCCGGGTTGGGGGGGATGCCAGCCCACCCAGACAGGACCCAGGGTGCCAACAGACTGTCCTCCAGAAGGCCGTGCCCCGCCTGGATGGGCTATTTGGGGGTGCTTCCACCCTTCTTGGGGGTGGTGGGCTTCTTGCTCTGCCAGAGGTGTCCCTGGATGGTGAAGGCATCGACGCTCATGGACATGGTCTTGGCGGGGATCTGGGTGAAGCGCTTGCGGTCCGAGTTGTACTTGTAGATGCCTTCCACCATGGCGGGTGTGACCGTGCGGGGGCCGTAGCCCGCCAGCCGCGTCAGCTCCTCTGTCTCCCCCGACAAAGTGTAGAGCGCCCGGAACTGGCAGCTCGAGTCGCGGAAGAGGATCAGGAAGTGGTTGGCCTTGCTCTTCTCGATTTCCTGGGGGCAGTGGGAACCGTGAGCCAGCCGGGTCAGGCGGGCCACCGACCCACACCGCGGCCCTGACACGACACGGGGCAGGCGCGGGCTCACCTCCAGAATGCGGTTCTTCTGCGGCTCGTTCACCTTGCCCGCCAGGCAGCAGTGTGACAGGGCGTTGTGGATGATGAACTTGTTGGACTTGGCGCTGGGCTCCTTGTACAGCCGTGGACCTGGAGGGCAGGGCGGTCAGCAGGGACGGCCATGCGGTGGGGACCGGCGCACCGCACATCTCCCGGAGCCTGCTTACCTGTGTACTCGGGCACCGAGGCCGGGGAGGAGGCGTTGCTGCCGTTCTCCCAGTCGCGCTCTCGGCTGCCGGGTAAGCGGCTGGGGGACATGAGGCCAGATGGGGACGGCGCCCTGCAGCAGGGAGATGGGTTCGGCGGGGATGAAGCATGGAATGCACAGGCAGCCCAGGAAGAGGCGAGCCCGGCGTGCCCCGACCCCCACGAGTCTGTGCAGTGCCCCCGCCAGGCGCAGGCAATCCCCCCCCCGCATGTATGTGCACGTATGCACACACATGCGTCCTTCCCTCTCAGTGGCACATTCACACGCTCCAGCCATGGCCTGCTCTGGGCTTGCACGGATGCGTGTGCGCTCTGAGATGCCCTGGGCTTGGGACCCCCTGCCTGCCCCAGGGGAGCTCACCGAGACGTGGGCCTCTTCACGCCCAGGTTATTGGGGGCCTCGTTGGCCACAGAGGACAGGGACAGGGTGGACTGGGAGTAGACCTTGCTGAGCCGTGAGCCTGGAAGAGCCAGCATGGTCAGTCCCACCTGAAGCCTCCGGCCTCCACCAGTGCCCAAGGGGCCGGGCCCGGCAGGCCGCAGTGGGGACAAGTGGGGTCAGCCATGCCCAAGACCCCTGACCTTCCACATCCCTACAGGGAAGGGGGGCTTGCCCACAGCACTCCCCAGGAGCCCCACCATCCAGCCATGGAGGGACGACCCCTCACCCCGCTGTAGAACTCTACATCCCTGAGGGAGTCTTTACCCAATAGGTAGGGTCACACCCCATGGGAGATCCCTACCACCCCACATTCCTGCCCCCCGTGGGCCCCCAACCCCCGCACCCACAGGGATGGCCACGGGCAGGCCCTGCCCCCAAGGGGTCCTCACCTAGCAGGCCACGGGCTGGGCTCCGTGCCAGGGCCGAGTCGTCACAGCAACCAGAGCGTGGCCGGGGGGCCCTCCGCCCGCCCCGACCCGGCCCCCCGGTCCCCGCAGCCCGGGGCCGCAGCACCTTATCGAGGTCATCCATCAGCTTCAGCTGGGCCCGGCGCTCATACTCCAGCCTGGTAAAGTCCCCTCGCCGGGGGCCCACCTCCTCCTCGGCAGGGGCCCGGGTGGCAGGGGCTGGGGCCGCTGCTGGGGCTGTGGGAGCTGTGGGCGCTGTGGGGGCTGGGCCAGGGGCCTCCTGGGTCAGCCTGCAGAGATGGAGAGGCAAGAACCCGGGGAAGAGGGCATGAGGTCACTGGGGACGGGAGGCCAAAGGCCAGCGTCCCGGTGGGGCCCAGCCGCACCTCACAGCCTCCTCCTTCCGCTGCTCCTTCTCTGCCTCCTGCCACTGTTTGCGCCGCCGGGCCTCCTCCGCCCGCCGCTGCTGCCGCTCCAGCAGGCTGGCCCGCTTCTGGGCCATCTCATCCTCGGGCTTGTCTTCATCCTACAGGAAGACACCTCTCCCCTGCTGTAGCTGGAGTCTCACCTCCCACCGACCCAGCTAGCCAGCCACTCACCTGCCCTTTGTGAATGTTCTAAAAGCATGTCGTTGGTGCCTACTTTATGCACAATCCTATGCTAGGTACTGGGGGGCACAAGAGGGATGGGGAAGATCTGGGTGCTGCTCACACAAAGCTCTCCACCCAGTGGGTGAGCTCACCAGACACATATGTGAATACCAGAAGTGCCAGTGGGATGCGGCCAGGCCGGTCCACACTACTCAGTGGGGCCTATCCTACCTTGGGGATGCCAACCGAGGCTTCCTGGGGAAGGACAAGGACTTAACTGGGTAAGGGCAAGGAGAGCCTTTCAGGAATAGTGACTGCAGAGGCCCGGAGGCCAGCATGGCGTGCCCAGAGCTGCAGGGAGGACTGTCACTCTAAGAGCAAAGGGAGCAGACAAGATCCCACTATTCCATTTAAACTGGCCAGGGTCTGGGGCAGCAGAGGCCAGTCAGGGGTGACTGGTGGTCCAGGATGCAGGAGCCATGAAGGAGAATGGCCAGGAAGGGAAATGGTGAGACCATACTAGGAGGAGAGGCCATGAAGACCCTAGCCCTGTCTGTCCACTCACCGGACCTATCCATCTAGCTACCTATCCACCTACCCATTCACCCACCCAACCATTCATCTGTCCACCAACCACTTGTCCATCTGTCTACCCATCTAGCCTCCCTCTATCTACCCACCCCACCTATCTATCCATTTGGCCACCCATCCCTTGTCTGTCCACTCACAGATTATCCACCCACCCAACCTATTATTTATTCTCACATTCAACCATCCATCCAACCATCCATCCATCCATCCAACCATCCATCCATCCATCTGCCCACCTACCCATCCATCCATTTACCTACCTACCCACCCACCCATTCATCCATCTACCCACCCACCCATCTATCCATCCACCCACGCACTCAACCTATTCATCTGTCTACCTATCTACCCATTCATCTACCCATTTACCTACCTACCTACTCATCCATCCATCCATCCACCCACCCACTTAATCTATCCATCTGCCTATATACCCATCCATCTGTCTACTTACCAACTTACCCACCCACTCATCCATCCATCCACCCACCCAACCTACCCATCCATTTAAATATTTATCCACCTCCCCACCCCACTAACCTATCCACCCACCCATCCATCCATTTACCTACCCACCTACCCCAATCTGTCTACCCACCCATTTACCCAACCAACCTATCTGCCCACCCATCCATCCATTTAACTACCCACCCACTCATCTATCTACCTGCCTATTCATCCATCCACACACTTATCCATATACTCACCCACCCACCCACCCAACCAACCTATCCACACATCCATCCATCCACCCACCCAACCAGCCAGCCACACATCCATCCACCCAATCCATCTGTCCACTGCTCACCCATCCCATAGTACAGCCCTATCCATCCACCCATCTATCCTCCCACCTCTCCAGTCCCCAGCCATCCCCAGGATGTCCCATTTCCTGTCCATCTGCTGGCCTGCCCCCTTCCACCTGCTCAGGTAACTCACCTTATAGAAGAATCCGAGCCCGGCCCGGGGCTCTCCCTCAGAAGACGCTTCTTCCTCCAGGGAGTCCTCAGCCCCAGCGGGGCTCCCGTCTCCGTCATCTTCGGCGGCAGGCTCTCCCAGGCTGCCCAGGGGGATCTCAATGAGGCCGGGCCGGGCAGCAGGCTCCTCGGGGGGTGTCCCCTCCGCCAGGAGGATGGAGGAGCGTGTTTGTACAGGCACCTGGCTTGGTGAGAACTTGCGTAGGTGGGGGAGGCTGTCTACATCGTGGGGTGGCGTGAGCACCCTCGTCAGGGGCGCCAGCCGCAGCTCCGCCGGCCGTGTGTGTTTGGGGCTACGGGGTGTCGGGCTGGGGCCAGGCCCTGGGCTGCGCCGGGCAGCTGGGGCACGCCGGGCAGGGCTGGGGGAAGCAGCTTTGGGCCCGGCTGTGGGGCCGGGGATGACCCATGCGGCAGGTGGCGGGGCAGGTCCAGGAGCCTCAGGTGGGGCCAGGAGCCGCTGCTGCTGGTCCGTGAGCCTCTGCATGTCCCGCTGCAGGGAGCTCAGCGCAGCGCTCAGCTTGCTCACTGCCCGGTTGTAGTCCCCCAGGCCCTCGGGGGGCACTGGGCCCAGCTCTGGAGAGAAGGTCACTGACTTGGGCCGTGAGGATGGCTCCCCCTGACCCTCGCCTGCCGGCCGCTCGCCACCAGGAGCCAGACCTGGCTCGGCCTCTGCCTCGGCCTCCGCCTCAGCCTCCCCGGCGGCCTCACGTGGCTGCACCTGCAGAAACGCACTCTTGCCCAACCGCTGGCGGTGCTTGGCAAAGATGGCCTCGATACGCCGCTTCTGGGCCTCTATGGCCCGGCGTTTCTCCTCCAGGCGGGCTCCTAGCATGCTCATCTCGGAGCTCAGGGCCTCAGGGGCTGCCGGCATGGATGTGGGGGACCCTACCCCAGCCTCGGCCTCTGCCTTCACCAACTGCTTCTTGCGCTCGGCGAAACTAGTCATCTTCACTTCAGAGTTGGTGGCCGCAGGGGACGAAGCGGCCGCCTTTGGGGACCCCTCAGATGGGATGGGGGTGTTGGATGCCTCCCTGGGCGGGGAGGGCGTTGGTTTCGTGGGGGTCTCAGGGTGGGACACATAGATGGGCGCTTTGGCGGGCCCATCGGGCGGCCTGGAGAGCCCCTCGGGTGAGTGGAGGTAGAAGCTCCCGTCGGCGGCGCCATCGGGGAGCAGCCGCGGCTCAGCGCTGTGGATGATCTGCAGGGCCTCCTCGATGGTGGGCAGGTCGCCGGGCTCCGGGGTGGACTGGGCGGGGGTCCGGGCCGCCGTGGGGCGTGGGGGGCCCAGGCTGTCCGAGCTAACGGAGCGGAGAAGGACAGGGTCCCCCATGACAACATCCACGTCGCTGTCCAGGCCAAAGGGAGTGCTGAATGACACGGCCTGGGAGAGCGGGCGGCTGCGCGCCGGAGGGAGCGGTCAGCCCCTGGGACCAGCTGCCGCCCAGCCTCCTCCGCTGCCCACCAGATCGCGCTCACCTGAGCTGCCGGTTCCAGGCCTTTCCCAGGGCCTCCATGTGCGACATGGATGGAGAGGACTTCAGGGAGCCTGGAGAGGGGCAGTGAGTGGTCACTGGGGGTCACTTGGGACACTAGGTGGGGTCATATCCTCTGCAAGGTCACTGGGTGAGTCACTGACGGGCCATTGTGTGTCTAGCCAGACCAGGGGTTTCCCGCAGTGGGTCATTCAGTGTCATTAAGGGGTCCCTGAGAACCACCGGGAAGTCACCCTGGGGGTGACCGGATGGGGCCCTCTGGAGCTGTCATGAGAAGACAACAGGGGGTCAGCTGGGACAGCCTTTGGGTGGGGTCCCCAGTGACAGAAGCCACCCCCACTCCTCACCTGTGGATCCTCGCAGCGGGGACTGGGGGCCGCCAGGTGACAGGAGCGGGTGGCGGAAGCTGAACACAGGGGAACTGCGGAGAGATGACCTTGAACCCTGTCCCTCACTTCTCCCAGGGGTCCCCCACACCCAGGTGGGGGAGGAGCCCCCCTCAACGGTGGAGATTCACCCTGGGGAGGGGACATACCTGCTGCCACTGCTGTTCTGAGGTGGGGAGGCCTCAGTGCCCCGGGGGGACATGGCTGCAACACAGAGAAGAGGATCAGATGAGGCCTGGCCTCCCTGCCTCCTCCCCCACCCCCCCGGCCCCGAGCCTGGGCTCACCGTGTCCGTCGGACAAGTCCTTGGCCTGAACGAAGTCCGGCTTCAGCACTTCGAAGCACATGAACATCTCAGCCAGCAGCACCACCAGGTTGACCTGGAGACAGGAGGAGGCTCAGCCGACGGGCAGCACTGGCGGACGCTGTCACCCGGACCCCCTGAGACGGCCTTACCTTGAGGGGCGGCGGGACATAAAGCAAGTCCTCGAGGGACAGCGGGCAGCCACGAGGAAGGCGGGAGGCGCAGAAATCCTGCACCAGCTGCAGGTTGTACAGGCTGTCCGCCACAGACATGGGGTCCTTGAGGCACACCTCTGTGGGGACAGGACGCCTGGGTCCCCGACTCCACGGGAAGGAGGAACGGGGGACCTTCTATGGGTCCGGTCTCGTGCCAGGCGCCCTTCGCAAGGTACACACTATAGCCTTTGAATCCACCTGGGAGACTAGTCCCCCGACCACGCATCCGCCTTTGGGACCCCTAAGCTAAAAGGTACTTCTGGGCGAATTCCTTCTCTTTCCCCCCGTGAGGCCGTTGAGCCACCTGGGAGGCCAGGAGTGGGCTTCTCTGTTCTCATGGGATCCCTAGCATCTAAAGAGGGGTCTGGCCCACAGTCCCGCTGCAGGAATAAATTATTTTTTTTTTCGCGGTACTGGGGATTGAGCCCAGGGGCATTCTACCTCCAGGCTACACCCCTAAGCTAAGAATTTTTTATTCTTTATTTTGAAACAGGGTCTCACTAAGTTGCAGAGGGCCTCACTAAGTAGCTGAGGCTGGCCGCAAACCCTCGATCCTCCTGTCTCAGCCTCCCAAGTACTGGGATTACAAGCATGCACCACCATGCCCAGCTGCAGGAATAAATTCTATGAAGCAGAGAGAGGTCTGGCACAGCTAACAAGGGAAGAGAGGAGGTGCAGACCCAGGTCTGCCGACTCCAGATGCTTATTCATGAGCAGTGTGTGCCATCCTGGTCTCCCAGACCTGGGGACAGAGCTTGGGGGCTGGGACTTAGGACACCTGGCTTCCCAGGTCGGGGGCTGGACCATTCACTCACCTTCAAGTCGTAAGAGCTGGGGACAGTAGCAGTGGATTGTGGCGGCCAGCGCTGCCCCACTGGCCAGGTCCTGGAGGCTGGTCACAGTTGGGAAGCAGGGGGCGCGTCGGGCCACAGCGCGATCCTTACGGTACCGGATCTGTGGATAGGAGGCAGGTCAGATGAACGGCCAGGCCGGCCCCCCAGGTCAGCGGTCATGCAGGCTGGGTGGGGAGGCCTGGGGTCTCCGCCAAGAGGGGGCAGGAAGCCGGGGGTCCCAGAGCCAGATGGGGGGGGCCAGCCTGGAGCAGGGGAGGGGCAGCAGCGAGAGGCAGAGGAGGTGTCTGCGAGCAGCCAGGCCAGCAGCAGGGGCTGGGGACAGGGAGTCCTGGGCCCCAGGGGCAGGGGATACATTACCATGGGGGGTTTGCTCCCCGACTCCTTCAAACAAAAGGCGATTGCGTGCTGGGGGAGAGGAGCGGCCGTCAGCAAGGCGGGAGGGGTGCTGAGCTGCGGGCCCCCAAGCCCACCTCTGGGGAAGGGTGGAGTCCTGACCACTGTCCTGAGCCCTAGCCGTCCAGCTCCCTGACTGTGTTCTGGCTGGCTTTGGGGACCCCAGCTCCTCCCAGCCCCAAGGGACCCCACAGAGCAGCCTCCATGCAGGGAATCATCCTCCCATAAGAAACCCAGGCCCCAGCTGGTGGAGAGGACGCAGGGGAAGCAGGTAGGCAGAAGACAAACCCCCCGATCCAGACCCCAGGGTGGGGGGAAGGAGTGAGCAAAGGTGGGGACCCCAGCAAATCCAACCCCCCATTTCCCCTTGTTTATTTTGTTGCAGAAATGAATTCTATGAAGCACAGAGCAGTTTAGGTGCTTGTCAAGGTCACACAGCTAATTAGGAAAAGAGATTCAAATTTGAATCAAATTCAAATTTGAGAATGGACCTCCTTCTCTGAAAGCTAAAATTCCCTCTCCCTTCCTCCCCCACCTTGGAGAAACTGAGTCTCTGAGTTGAGAAGGTCCTTCTGCCTTCTGGGTTTGAGGGTCTCCCTTCTGCTAGGGAGTTCTCCATGTGCCCTGCCCACTGGGGTGGGGATCCATGCATCTCACGGGTCAGGGTCCCCCCACCTCCCCTGAGGAGGACAGGCTCTGGCGGTCCTGTCCTCTTAGGTAAGGGGGAGAGGTTCTCTTGGCTCACAGAGGGGCTCTCCCGCACCCAGGCTGGGGTCCCAGGTCCTTTGCTCACAGTCGGTGGGGGTAGGGGGTGGAGAGGAGAGGATGCAGACAGGCAGGCAGATTCAGACACAGAGACAGACTGCGACGAGCAGGGCAGGCAGACGGGGCGGACAGACAGCCCCACTTACAGGAACCAGCTTCCAATACCAGCGAGTAGGACACTGATGCCAGAGGGGTAGAGAGGGGAACAGCAGGGGCCGGCGCAGGGGTCAGGGCAGAGAGAGAGAGACAGAGAGACAGAGAAAGAGAGAGTCACCTCCAGCCCCCCATGTCCTGCCCACCCGCCCTCCAATCACACAATCATCCATTCCTCCGTCCATCCATCCACCCCCTGGCCTCACCGAGGGCTGTGTGGGGGCCGCCCCATCTGTAGGGGCTGCAGGAGAGGCACACTGGGCTGCTTCTTGCTCTGTCTTCTCCTGCAGCCGCCGGACAGTCTGGGGACCAAGGACAAGCTCAGTGCTTTCTCTGCTCAGTGGACGACCCGGGATCCCCGTCTCTACCCATCCTGGCCCAATCCTGCCTACCGTGTCCACCCAGAAAAGGAGCTTGTGCTCCAAGCTGGTCAGGGCCAAAGGACCGGGCAGCGTCTTTGTCCACTCGAAGGCGAAGGCAACCATGAGGGCGTCAATGACAGCTAAGTGGGCTCCCTGTGGGGGCAAAGGCTGGAGAATGAGACCACAGGGCGGCTGGGGGGAGGGGCCTGGGCCTCAGACAGCCAATGAGACGAAGAGGCTGGGTGAGAGGGGCTTAAGATAGGAGGGGCTTGGGGCTGGGCCTTGAGGGCAGAAACCAGGCTGGGGTCCTAGAGGACCCACAGATGATGGGCCCCGCTTTGACATCAGACAGACCTTGGGATAGAGTTGGCCATGCAGGAAAGTCCTCAAGAGCCAGAGATAAGTCTGTTTGTGGGGAGGAGCCCGACCTAGGAGAAGGCGCTTGAGGGGTGGAGCTAGACTTGGCGAGTGGCGCTCTGGAGGAGGGGCCAAGTCTGGTGGGCAGAGCTTGGGGGAGGAGCCAAGCCTGAAGGAAGGAGCTTGAGGAGCTGGGCTTGAGGGGAGGAGCCAGTCCTGGTAGGAGGAGCTAGCCTAATGGGTGGAGCTTGAGGGAAGAAGCTAGGCTTGGAAGGAGATAGTTATGGCAAGTGGAGCTTGAGGTGCAGATGATGAGAGGAGGTAGGCTTGCCGCAAGAAATTTGAGGGGAGGAGCCAGGCCCGATGGGATTGAGGGGAGGAGCCATGTGTGGTGGGAGGGGCAAGACTGGAGGGTGGGGCTTGAGGGGAGGAGCCATGCCGGATAGGAGGGCTATCCTGGTGGGTGGGGCTTGAGGGGAGGGGCCAGGCAGGAGGGGCTAGGCTTGCTAAGATGAGCTAGTCTGATGGGTGGAGCTTGAAGGAAACGCTAGGCTTGCTGGGAGGAGCGAGTTGTGATGGGTGGGGCTTGAGGGGAGGGGCCAGGCAGGAGGGGCTAGGCTTGCTAAGATGAGCTAGCTTGATGGGTGGAGCTTGAAGGAAACGCTAGGCTTGCTGGGAGGAGCAAGTTATGATGCGTGGAACTTGAGGGGAGGAGCCAGGCCTGGTGGGAGGGGCCTTGAAGGCAGGCAGGCAGGCCCAGGACCAGAGCAGAGCTAGACCTGGTGAGCAGGGCCTACCATGAGGACGGGCTGGTGTCTCAGGTCAGCCTCGCGCACCGGGCGCTCAGGTAGTGCGGGCACCGTGCCCCTCCGCGCCAGCAAGGCCAGGAGCGCAGACGGGCTAGGAGGTGTTTCCAGCTGTGGCAGCGCCTGGCGCCAGGCCCGGCAGTAGAGCTCAGCCGAGAGCAGCAGGCGCGTCACGGGGGGCTTCACGTGCTCCTGCGCGTACTGGTCGGTGTAGAAGGGCTCCCACAGCTCCGGGGGCACGTGCTCTGCGGGACGAGGAGGGAGGGACAAGGCGGGTCAGGGCCACCACACACATCACACACATGATGACATGGCTCCAGTAAGGGGGGAGGTCTGGATGAGGGAGCATGGCGCCAGGAAGGGTGGGCAGGGAATCTGGGTTTACAGGAGGAAGGGGTGAAGTGGTTCCAGGCAGAGGGCTACGGGTGCAAAGGCCAGGAGGTGGGAGAAAGCGGGGTGCCTCAGGGAAGGTGGGCTCTTGGACCAGGAGGGGAGGCCTTGAGACTGGCTGAGCAGAAGTTCACCGGCCCCAGGGAATGACAGGAACGCTGACTGACCATCACCATCTCTACTCGCTGGGTGTTGGATTCATGTACGCCCTCATCAGCCCTAAGCAGTAGCCAGGGCACCATCTGTAACTCCCCTTTACAGAGCAGAAACAGCTTTACAGAGGTTGCACAGAGAAGGAAAGTAAGCTGCCTAAAACCACACAGCTCTTCAAAGGCAAGGGTTGGTGACAGAGATGGGGGAGAGGGTAGAAGTGGAGTGTGTGGGGCCTTGGGGACATCCTCGAGGCAGAGGACCTGAGGGACTGGGGTGTAGGGGCACACTGAAGGCCTGTCCCCCAGGCAGCCAGGAAAACCCTACTTGGAGGGAGGGGTCCAAGTAGCACCCAAGGGTGGCGAGGAGAATGGCCTAGGAGAATGCGGAGGTGGAGACCGAGGTCAACACGGGGACCAGTCCCAGCTGCTGTTCCAATCAGCCCAGCTGTTTTGTATACTGGGGTTCTACAGGTTTGTTTTTTGTTTTTGTTACTAGAGACTGAACCCCGGGGGCATTCTACTTCCAAGCTACACCCTGAGCCATTTTTTTGTTTTATTTTTTATTTTATTTTATTTTTGTGGTACTGGGGATTGAACCCAGGGGCATTCTACCTCTGAGCTACACCCCCAGCCCTATTTTTTATTCTTTATTTTGAAACAGGGTCTCACTAAGTTGCGGAGGGCCTCACGAAGTAGCTGAGGCTGGCGGAGAACCCGGATCCTCCTAGCTCAGCCTCCCAAGTAGTGGGATTACACGCCTGACTCTCAATGTGTGTTTTAAAGAAGAGGGTGTGGGCTCTCATGGGACGGGACCTTCCCCAGGCTTCCATCTTCAAAGTCAGGCTCCGACACAGACGTCCTCAACAGAATCCCAGCTCCCTTCCCACCCCCTACATCTACACTCGGCCTCCCCACTTAGAGCCCCACCCCAGTGTGGAGCCGCTCTTTGGCCGGCCCTTCTCAGCGAGGCTCCTTGAAAGAAGAGGGATTTCCAGGCTTACTTCCTCCTCCCCTCTGCCCCTCTGCCCCATCCCGCCCCGCTCCAGCCTCTCTGACCTAGCTTCTGCCCTCAGGTTCCCAGCCGCCTGGTAGCCAACTCACACCGCACATCCGGGCCTGCCTCACTCACGCCTGGGCTCTGTGCCAGCACCTCCTCCTTCCAGAAACCTCTCCCCCTGCCTGGTCTCCTTGTAAATGGACATGCCCCGCCCCACCCTGACAGTGGCAAGGACTGCCACCTGCTGCAGCCTGGGCTCTGTCCCACCAAGGGTCTCTCACAAACCTCGACATTTCGCTCCTCTCTGGGACCACGGCAGAGAGAAGGCACCTGCCCTCTTCTTTTTTCTTTCTTTTTTTTTTTTTTTTTGTACTGAGGATTGAACCCAGGGGCATTCTACCTCTGAGCTACAACCATTTTTTTTTCTTTTTTGTTTTCCAACAGGGTCTCCCTAGGTTGCTGAGGGTCTCGCCAAGTCGTTGAGGCTAGCCTCCAACCTGCAATCCTCCTGTCTCAGACTCCCAAATACTGGAATTACAGACTTGCGCCACCACGCCCACGGCCCATCCCTCCTTCTTTATCCCCCCACTCCACATCCAATCAGTACTCTGGTTTCAACCCTGACATCTTCCAAATCCAAACTCTCCTGTCTCCTCAGCCCTGGGCACTTCCTGTTCCATCAGCAAAATGTAGCAAGTTTCTTTCCCTCAGGGCCTTCAAGATGTTAAAAAAAAAAAAAGCTACAGCTACTGGCTGCTAATGCTTATCAAGCCCTTACTCTATACCATGTTCCTCAAGAGCAGTAACAATGAAAAATGTCCCCTAAACCGGGCGAGGTGGCGCATGCTTGTAATCCCAAGTACTTGGGAGGCTGAGACTGGAGGATCCGGGTTCGCGGCCAGCCTCAGCTACTTAGTGAGGCCTCCACAACTTTGTGAGACCCGGTTTCAAAATAAAGGATAAAAAATAGGACCAGGGGTCTAGCTCCAAGGTAGAATGCCCCTGGGTTCAATCCCCGGTACCAGGCAAAAAAAAAAAAAAAAAATGTCCCCTGACATTGCCGAACATCTAGGGAGAAAAACTATCACTAGCTTGGACTGGTGACACCACTGCCCTATGCATTAACATGGTTTGCTTGCTTTGGGTACTGGAAATTGAACCCAAGGGCCTACCACCTCCAAGCTACATCCCCAGTCCTTTTATGTTTTTTTTTTTTTTTATTTTGGAGCAGGGTATTGCGAAGTGGCTGAGGCTGGCCTTGAACCTGCAATCCCCAGTCTCAGCCTTCCGAGTACTGGGATTACAGTATGCACCACCACGCCCAGCTATAAAATGTTTATTGAGCATCTATTGCAGAGCAGAGCTGTCATGTAGAAAACAAAATGTGAACCATATATATATATAGTTTGGTTTGGGGTTTTTTGAACCCAGGGGCATTCTATCTCTGAGTTACACCCCCAGCAGTTTTTTGTTTCTTGAAACAGTCTCACTGAGTGGTTGAGGGTCTTGCTAAGTTGCTGAGGCTGGCCTTGAACCTGAGAGCCTTCTGTCTCAGCTTCCCAAGTACTGCGCCACTGTGCCCAGCACAAAACACTGATTCTTATACCATTGTACAGATAAGAAAACCAAGGCCCAGAGAGAGGAGTAAACTTGCCCAAGACCACAGAGCCAGTAACGGCAGAGCCCACGTAAACCGGACTCCCTCACGTCTCTTCCAGATGTTCTGACGACAGAAGGACCGGCGTACGGTGTTTCCAAACTCACTCGACACAAAAGCCTCTCTCATCTCTGAGTCTGTGCCCCGCATTCCTGCGGGGCCTCCCCACACCTGCACCTCAGGCCCCAATTCCCACTGGGCAGCTGCATGTCAGAGCTTGTCAGTCCCCTAACATTTGCTATGGCTCCCCGCTGCCCTCAGGTCCCACCCTCAGCCCGAGAGGCGCTCCTTCTGGAATCTCACAGCCTGCCGCACCTCCAGCTTCCACGGGGACCGGCATGTTCCTCCCTGAGAACTCCCTGTCGACCCACGCCCCATGCTTTGCACATCCAGACTTCTCCCCTGGCAAACTCCTACACATCCTTCAATACAAATCTTTCCTCTGAGGACCCTTCCCTTCTCCTTCCTTGGAGGATTTCCCCAGGTGTCACTGCTGCTCTACCAACAGGCCTTATCACTCTGAGCAGCCAGGATCTAGTTTCATGCCCAACCCCCTCTCCCCCATATCGGTATTCTCCTCTGCATCCTGAGCGCCCAGCGCTGGCATGCGCCTGCCGGGCATCGGCACAGACTCCCAGAGCTGTGTATCTAGAGAGAGTGCTACTCCCCGCTCCATGTGGGGGTGGATGGGCAAGAGACTGAACTTGACCCCCAGGGCAGTGACAGCCACCAGACAGCGTGACACAGCTGAGGGAGTGGGGTCAATAAGAACAGACCTGGGAGCCGGACGTGTTGGCGCACGCTTGTAATCCCAGTGCCTGGGAGGCTGAGACAGGAGGATCACAGGCTCATAGTCAGCCTGGGCTACTTAGTGAGGTCTCCGCAACTTAGTGAGACCCTGTTTCAAAATAAAGAATAAAAAATAGGGCTGGGGGTATAGCTCGGAAGTAGGTGCAGTAGCAACACATCTGTTATCTCACTACTTGGGAGGCCGATACCAGAGGATCATAGGTTCGAGGCCAGCCTCAGCAACTTAGTGAGACTAACCTCAAAAATCTAACAAGACCCTGTTTCAAAATAAATAAAAAAAAAAGAAAAATAGGGCCAGGGGTACAGCTAGGAGGTAGAATGCCCCTGGGTTCAATCCCCAGTACCAGAAAAACAAAACAAAAACAGACCTGAATGAGTCCAGGCACCAGGATCTTAACCCCTCCGGAGGCTCAGCCCTCCCTTCCGTGAAATGGAGTAGTAATTTCTGCTCTGTCCCCCGGCTGAGGAATGATGAATGCTATTAATAAAAATATCATCACTAATCACACCAGCAGCAGCAGTGGGGATCCACTTGGTGTGTACCGCGTACCAGACACAATGAATTAACTCTACAGTCAGTACCTTTTGATACTTTCCTGCACTCTTGCCCCAAAGATACTGAGGTCTCAACCCCCACATGCTGTCCTCACATGCGCACGCCCCACAAACATCCCCAGACAAGGATAAATCCGTGAATGAATGCCTTCTTGGGTGGGGGGGATGGGAGCTCAGAGAATCAGAAAAATCCCTCCCCAGACGCTCAAACTCCATTCTGACTTTCTTTTTTTGTGTGTGTGGTACCGGGGATTGAACCCAGGGGCATTCTACCTCCGAGCTCCACCCCCAGCCCTAGTTTTTATTCTTTATTTTGAAACAGGGTCTCACTAAGTTGCGGAGGGCCTCCCTAAGTAGCTGAGGCTGGCCGCGAACCTGCGATCCTCCTGTCTCAGCCTCCCAAGTACTGGGATTACAAGCGTGTGCCACCCCGCCCCGGCTTCATTCTGACTTTCAAAGTTCAGCTCTCTACAGCCTTGTGACCTCAAACGTGAGGGGCCGGGGCAGTCCTGGAGCCCAGCCCCAAGCCCTTTTCTTCCTCTTGCAAATCCCAAGGGGTGGGTAGGCCTCCAGGGCGGCCATGCATGGAACGGTGCTGCCAGAGAGACCAGGAGAAAGTGGAAGGGTCAGGCTGGGGCGGAAGCAGGAGAGAGCCAGCAGTCACGGAGGAGACCCACACCCAGAACAGGTTGGTCTGGGAAGGCCACGGAGAAGGGGGATAGGGCGTGCCCAGCTGGTGCCAAGACTAGTGGGCAGGACCAGTGGGGGAGCAGGGCGTCCCCTACACACACACACACACACACACACACACACACACACACCGCTCCCGGGAAGGCCCAGACCTTAATTAACCCCTGTTTTCCCCAAGGCCAGGCCCCTGTTCCCAGCTCTGGCCTGGGGAGCTAGAGCTGTCCAAAGACCAGAGGAAGCCCAGGGCCTCCCATCCTGGGGACCCACCGGCATCCTCCCCGTGGGGACACCGGAGTTCTTCAAACATTTGGGCCTGGGGGAGTGAGCGGGGGATCTGCCCTAATGGGAGAAGGCCCTGCAGTGGCGGGGCTCCCACACCGGGGCGATCGCGGGCCAGCCATTCCCTCCCGCAGGGCTCGCCGGCCTCCTCGGGAAACGCGGCAAGAAGCCGCAGCCCGGGCCATGGAGGGCCGTGGAGGCGAAAGGGGCTCCCCGGGCTCCCCCGGGCTCCGCAGCGCGGCCAGGGCCGACGCAGGGTGTGCGCCCGGGCGGGACCCGAGCCGGGGCCGGCGGGGTCAGGTCCTCGAGGGCGCGTGATGTGAGTGTGCACAGGGGAGGGGGCGTGCAAAGCCAGGTCCCGGGGCGCGGGGCGCGGGGGGCGGGACCCCGCCCGGCTCACCTGGGGACCGGGACGCCGGGGTCCCCGAGCCGAGCCCCGCCGGCCCCACCCCCGCCGCGCTCCCGCGGCCCAGCGGGCAAAGTCCAGGGCCCGGCGGAGCAGGAAGCCGGAGGCCCGCACGGCGGCCGGGGGACCCGCGGCCGCGCCATTGTTCCCACGGCCGCCCGGCGCCCCGCCCCCCGCACCTGCCGCGCCCGCCGCCCGCCCGGTACCTGCGCCCCCGAACGCGGCCCGCAGCACCCACGCCAGGCTGGCCGCCGCCTTGGCCCGCGAGAAATCGTACTGGTCCAGCGACTTGATCTCGGGCACCAGGAAGGTCCTCCGCAGCGGCCCGGGCCCCGCGGGCGCCGCCTCCACCATGGCGGCGCCGGGACTGCGGCGCCGGGTCCGCGCTGGCTCGGTTCGGCTCGGCTCGCTGGGCTCCGCGGCGCTGCGCTGCGCTGGCTGCCGCGCTCCAGCCCCGGCCCGGCCGCCGCCGCCACCGCCGGGAGCCAGGTGCGGCCGCTCGCGCGGGCGACGCTGCGTCGACCCCGCCCCGGGGAGGAGCCCAGGTGCGCCCCGCCCCCGGCCCGCCCCGGACCCCGCGGGCCCCGGCCCGACCCGGCCCCTGGAGCAGGAGCAGGAGCAGGAGCCCGAGCAGGAGCTGGAGCTGCAGCTGGAGCCCGGGCTGAGCGGGCGGGACTGCGGGACGGCGAGGGAGGGAGGCAGGGAGGCGCTGCAGAGAAGCCAGTGTGTGTGTGCGTGTGTGCGCGCGCGTGTGTGCATGTGTGTGTGCGCGCGCGCCTGCGCCTGTGCACTGGAAAGAATTAGGGACCCTCTGTTTGTGGCTCTGCGTGCGGGCCCACTTAGGTCTACCAGCACCTGCGCGGGCTCCTCATGCCCGGCCAGGAGGCAGCGTGCGCGTGGGTGCACCTGTTCCCGATTGTGAGGGTACCAGATGTGCATCTTGGTATCTGTGTGCGCAGGGGGGTCTCTGGATGCATTGGGGTGGTGACAATGTACTGGAGGGTATCTGCCTGTGTGTATTTAGGCGTGAGTGTGACATTACGTGTATGTGTAAGAGCTTGTGTCTGTGTCTGTATCCTTTCTTTCTTTTGCGGTTCTAGGGATGGAACCCAGGGACATTCTAACTCCGAGCTACACCCCCAGCCCTATTTTTTATTCTTTATTTTGAAACAGGGTCTCACTAAGTTGCAGAAGGCCTCACTAAGTAGCTGAGGCTGGCTGCAAACCTGTGATCCTCCTGTCTCAGCCTCCCAAGTACTGGGATTACAAGCGTGCGCCACCACGCCCGGTACTTTTTTTCTTTTCTTTTTGTGGTACTGGGGATTGAACCCAGGGGCAGTCTACCTCCGAGCTACACCCACAATTTTTGTATTGAAACAAGGTCTCACTAGGTTGCTGAGAGTCTCACTCCATTGCTGAGGTTGTCCTCAAACCTGCGATCCTCCGGTCTCAGCCTCCCAAGTATTGGGATTACATGCGTGCGCCACCACACCCTGCGTATATTCTCAATGTGTGTTGCTTGTACAGAGATCTGTATTATATAGATGTCTGTATTCTGAAAATACAACTGAGCCTGCATGTATCTGTTTTTTGTTTCTTTGTCTTTGTGGCACTGGGTATTTAACCCAGATACACCCCCAGCCCTACTTTATTTTTCACTTTGAAACAAGGTCTCACTAAATTGCTGAGGCTGGCCTTCAATCCGGGATCTTCCCATCTCAGCTTCCCAAGTACTGGGATTATAGGTGTGTGCCACCACACCCGGCACATATCTGTTTTGTAATAAGTGAATATGAGTGTGTTTTTGTAGGCATCTAAATGTGTTTGTATTAGGCAGGTGTGTTGGCACATGTCTGTCATCCCAATACTTGGGAGGCTGAGACAGGAGGATTGCAGGTTCGAGGACAGCCTCAGCAAGTAATGAGACTCTCTCATCAACCTAGTGAAACCCTGTTTCAAAATAAGAATTAAAAAATAGAGCTGGGGGTGTAGCTCAGATAGAATGCCTCTGAGTTCAATCCCCAGTACCAAAAAAAAAAACCTACAAAAAATAAATCTGTTTATATGTTGTATAAGGGTAGGATTGATGTTTCTGTCAACACAGGGGTATGGGAGAGAGATTGAGAATGGGTATGCATATTTGTGCAAGAGTGTGTCCATCCTGTGGATGTATGGTTGTTACTGGGTGTTTTTACATTGTCTTTGTAGTATCCGCAGTACTGGACGAAGTCTCTGATTGTGTGTAGGTGAGGACGTATTTGTGTCTAAGTGGATTTGTATATGAGTATATGAATGTGATTGTGTGTACATGGGTGCGTGTATGAAGAACTGTTTCTGGGTATTTTTTTTTGGATATACAGTCGGCCCGTTGTATCTTCGGGTTGTACATCTGATCAACCAATTACAGATTGGAAATATTTGAAAGAAAATTGCCAGGCATGGTGGCAATATGCTGGGCCCCATACCACTAAAAAAAAAAAAAAAGAAAAAGAAAAGAAATAAAGAAAGGGAAATTGCAACTGAAGAACAACTGAGCAAACAACACATAGAAACTTTTTTTCCAGGACATTATTCCCTAAATGACACAGTATAGCAACTACATAAATAGAGTTACAGTGTATTTGTTATTTTGTTTTGTTTTGTTTTTGTACTGGGGATTGAACCCAGACGCATTCTACCTCTGAGCTACACCCTCAGCCTTATTTTATATTTTGTTTTGATACAGGGTCTTGCTAGGTGCCTGGGAGTCTTGCTATGTTGCTGAGGCTGGCCTCGAACCTGGGATCCTCCTGTCTCAGCCTCCCAAGTACTGGGATTACAGGTGCGCACCACCACACCCAGCTGTATTAGTTATTTTAAGTTATCTAGCAATTATTTAAGGTCTACAGGAGGACTGAATAGGTTCTATGCAAACATTGGGCCATTTTACATAAGGAGCTTGAGCAGCTATAGATTTTGGTATGTGCAGCAGGCTCTGGAATCCCTGTGGATACCAAGAGACAGCTTTGCATGACTTTACACAGTATTTGTCTGTTGAAGTATGTGTGAGAGCCTAAGATTGACAGGTTCTGTATTATAGAAGTGGTTATAAATGTTCTAGAATTCCTATATCTGAATATGTTCGGAGCCAGGCATGGTGGTGCACGCCTGTAAACCTAGTACTTGGGAGGCTGAGACAGGAGGATTGCAGGTTCAAGGACAGCCTCAACAAGTAGTGAGACTCTCATCAACCTGGTGAGACCCTGTTTCAAAAATAAAGAATAAAAAAGCCGGGCGTGGTGGCACACACTTGTAATCCCAGTACTTGGGAGGCTGAGACAGAAGGATCCGGGTTTATGGCCAGCCTCAGCTACTTAGGCCATCTGCCTGCAACTTAGTGAGACCCTGTTTCAAAATAAAGAATAAAAATAGGGGTGGGGGTGTAGCTCAGAGGTAGAACGCCCCTGGGTTCAATCCCCAGCACCACAAAAATAGCATATGTTCGTGAGCATGCACATAGGCATATTGATCTAGGAATAGCTTATCTGTGTACTCACAAATGTGTTTGTGAGTGGTGTAAATCTGTGTGTGTCAGTATGAAGATGTTTGTGTGTGCGCATTATGTATACAGGAATTTGTGTACATGGGTATAATTGTGTGGTGCTATTGGATATATTTATAACTGCCTAAGCCCTTATTTGTGGATATTTGTTTATTTTTGTTTGTATGTTCCATCGTGGTTTTGTGTCAAAACATCTGCTACATGACTCTTAGCTGTGTGCAACTGTGAATGTGCAAGTCTCTGTGTTTGTGCAAATACTAGGTCTTTTCAGGTCTATGTGTCTAGTTGTGTAAACATGGGTATAGTTGTGTGTATAACAAGTGTACTCATGTGTATGAGTTTGTGTGTTATTGCACACACACACGTGTCTGTGTGTGTGTGTGTGTGTTTCTAAGTATTGAATCCAGGGCATTCTACCTGTGACCTACACCCTCAGCACTATTTTTTTGTTTGTTTGTTTGTTTGCGGTACCGGGGATTGAACGCAGGGGTGTTCTACTTCCGCGCTACACCCCCGGCCCTATTTTTTTTTTTTATACTTTATTCTGAAACCGGGTCTCACGAAGTTGCGGAGGGCCTCACTAGGTAGCGAGAGAGAGAGAGAGAGAGAGAGAGAGACAGGGAGAGAGAGAGAGAGAGAGAGAGAGCGCACAAGCGCTGAGGCTGGCTGCGAACCCGGATCCTCTGGTCTCCGCCTCCCAAAGTACTGGGATTACAAGCGTGCGCCACCACGCCCGGCTCACTATTTTATTTTTTATTAAAAAAAAAGACTAAGTTACAGCACATTGGCCTCAAACCTGCGATCCTCATGCCTCAGCCTCCCAAGTACTGGGATTACAGGCATGCACCACCACACATGGCTGCATTTATCTTTTTATGTCTCAATTTCTGAGTGTATTCGTGTGGCTGGAGCTGCGAGTTTCCATCTGCGTAAATCTGTGGGTATTTGAACAGATCTGTGTGTGAGCATTTACACTCACAAGGTGGCCAGGGACCTGTGTGTGTGTGTGTGTGTGTGTGTGTGTGTGTGTGTATGCATCTATTTTCTTTCTTTTTTCTATATTTGAGGTAGTGGGGATTGAACCCAGGGGCATTCTACCTCTGAGCTCCACCCCCAGCCCTATTTTTTTATTCTTTATTTTGAAGCAGGGTCTCGCTAAGTTGCGGAGGGCCTCACTAAGTAGCTGAGGCTGGCTGTGAACCCGATCCTCCTGTCTCAGCCTCCCAAGAACTAGGATTACAAGCGTGCGCCTCCATGCCCAGGGTGCATTTGTTTTCTGCATATAAATCCAGTGCGTGAATGAGTATCTACCTGTGTGTGTTTGTGAACGTCGACGTGTGCTGGATCTTAGTACGTGACTGTGGCCGCGTGTGTAGTCTGTGTGTGTGTAGTCCCATTCTGAGTGGCTTTGCATGTGTATGTGGATCGAGGGGCATCTGCTTCTTATATGAGGAAGACCGGAGGTGTGGATTCTGTATAAGGGAATGTAAATGTGAGTTTGTGCATTTACAACTGCAGGGGAGATTTCCCTCTTCACATACACGGAACTATAGAAAATGCTTTAAGATAGAAAAACTAACCTGGGTCATGGTGGGGCACGCCTGTCATCCCAGTACTTGGGAGGCTGAGACAGGAGAATGACAGGTTCAAGGACAACCTCAGCAAATAATGAGACTCTTATGAACCTAGCAAGACCCTTTTTCAAAATAAAAACAAAAAGTCAGGAGTGGCAGTGCACACTTGTAATCCCAGTACTTGGGAGGCTGAGACAGAGGATCGCAGGTTCGTGGCCAGCCTCAGCTACTTAGTGAGGCCCTGTTTCAAAATAAAGAATAAAAAATAGGGCTGGGGGTGTAGCTCGGAGGTAGAATGCCCCTGGGTTCCATCCCCAGTATCACGGGGCGGGGGAGGGGGGAGAAAAGAAAAAAAATCTAGCCCGGGGCGCAGTGGCGCAAGCCTATAATCCCGGTACTTGGGAGGCTGAGACACGAGGATCACAGGTTGGAGGCCAGCCACAGCAAGTTAGCAAGACCTTGTTTCAAAATAAAAAATCGAAAGGGCTGGGGGTGTAGCTTGGAGGTAGAGTTAGAGAGAGAGAGAGAAACACTAGCACGTGCATGTCCCCAATCTCCCCAGGCCCCCACTCCTGCGCCGCGGCCCCTGAGCAGCCCCTTTGTTGAAATGCTAGCGTCCTGCTGACGCCTGTGCACGCGGCACACGCGTGTTTGTTTAGGCGTGGGTCTCATGGTCCAGAGCGTGTGACCAGGAAAGGGCGGGCGTGCCGGAGGGAGGGGAGCGGGCGTGCGTCCTCCTGTCTGGATGTGCCCGTGCAGGTGTGGGTGTGGGCGCACAAAGGGGCCAGTGTGTAAGCGCTGGAGCACACGTGCGTGCCTCGGCTCCAGTCCCAGGCCCCTGGAAGCACCTAACAAGGACCTTTCTGTACCAGGCCTCAGTTTCCCTACCTGTGGCACTGAAGGGAACCTGAGGACAGGCGCCCCAGGCCGGGAAGGGCGTTCCCGACATGCCCTGCCCCTTCCGTGAGTTTGGCCGTCTGTCCATCCGGCTCACGAGCTGCTGGCTTTCCCTGGAAAGATTCCCATGACCTCTGCGGACCCCAAGGACAAACCCCGGGCGCTGCAAACACCCCAGGGACCCGAGGCGAAGGCGCAGGCACAGCGCAGGCGCTCGCCCGTCCGTCAGTCCGTCCGTCCGTCCGTCGGGGCTGGGAGGCGCAGGGGCTGCAGAGGGATCCGGGCTCAGCGCCCCCGCCCCGGCGCCGGCGGCCTCCCCGGCCCAGCCCCCACACCTGGCGGACCAGACCGCCTGGCTGGGCTGCACCGCCGCACCCACACACCGGCCGTCCCGCCTGCCCCCGGGGGCCTGTTCCTGGGCCCGGAGCCTCGACACACTGGCTTCCCTGTGTGCAGGGCCCCCTCCCCGCGGCCGCCCCAGCATCCCGTCCCCGCCTCCCGCCTCCTCCCTCACCTGCAGCCTCTGCGGCTCTCACGCCTCCGAACTCATTAGA
>PVJS01006206.1:0-7500 GCA_004027185.1 Glis glis | reverse complement strand
GAAGGCGACTCAGCCCCACTCCCCCTCTCCACCGCAAAACTACAATGAGATTTGGAAGCTTCCAAGATGCCCTTCAGAATGCGAGTGGATAAACAGACAGGGAACCTCCAGTCAGTGGAGTGCGATTCAGTGCTAGGAAGACATGAACTGGCAGCTGGGTGCGGTGGTGCACGACTGAATCCCCGTGCTTGGGAGGCTGAGACAAGAGGATCGCAGGTTCAAGGCCAGCCTCCACAACTTAGGCTCTCAGTAACCTCGTGAGACCCTGTTTCAAAATAAAGAATAAAAATAGGGCTGGGGGTGTAGCTCAAAGGTAGAATGCCCTTGGGTTCTATCCCCAGTACCACACACAAAAAAATACACACACACACACACACACACACACACACACACACACACACACACAGCTACATAGCCCAGGCGTGGTGGCGCACACTTGTAATCCCAGTACTTGGGAGGCAGAGACAGGAGGATTGCAGGTTCACGGCCAGCCTCAACTACTTAGTGAGGCCCTCTACAACTTAGTGAGACCCTGTTTCAAAATAAAAGAATAAAATAGGGCTGCGGGTATAGCTCAGAGGTAGAATGCCCCTGGGTTCCATCCCCAGTGTGACAATAAATAAATAAATACATAAATTTTTTTTTCTTTTTGCGGCACCGGGGATTGAACCCAGGGGCGTTCTACCTCCGCGCTACATCCCCGGCCCTATTTTTTTTATACTTTATTTTGAAACCGGGTCTCACGAAGTTGTGGAGGGCCTCACTAAGTAGAGAGAGAGAGAGAGAGAGAGAGACAGAGAGAGAGCTGAGGCTGGCCGCGAACCCGGATCCTCCGGTCTCTGCCTCCCAAAGTACTGGAATTACAAGTGTGGGCCACCACGCCCGGCGCATAAATTAATTAATTAAAAAAAATATATAGGCCGGGCGTGGTGGCGCACGCTTGTAATCCCAGTACTTTGGGAGGTGGAGACCAGAGGATCCGGGTTCGCGGCCAGCCTCAGCTCTCTCGCTCTCTCTCTCCCTCTCTCTCTCTCTCTCTCTCTCTCCTTAGTGAGGCCCTCCACAACTTCGTGAGACCCGGTTTCAAAATAAAGTATAAAAAAATAGGGCTGGGGGCGTAGCGCAGAGGTATAATGCCCCTGGGTTCAATCCCCGGTACCGCAAAAAAAAAAAGAAGAAAAAATATATATATAATAAAATAAGGCTGGGTATGTAGCTCAGAAGTAAAATGCCCCTGGGTTCAATCCCCAGTACCCCCCCCACAACAAAGTGAACTGCCAGCTAGGCACAGTGATGCGTGCCTGTAACCCCAGTATTTAGGAGGCTGAGGCAGGAGGATCTAAGGTTTGAGGCCAGCCTCAGCAACTTCATGAGACCCTTGGCAATTTAGTGAGTCTCTCTCTGTCTGTCTGTCTGTCTCTCTCTCTCCTTCTTTTTGTGGTACTGGGAATGGAACCCAGGGGCATTTTACCTCCCCACCCTATTTTATTTTATTTTATTTTTTGTGGTACTGGGGATGGAACCCAGGGGCATTCTACCTCCAAGCTACATCCCCAGTCCTAATTTTTTATTCTTTATTTTGAAATAGGGTCTCACTAAGTTGTGGAGGACCTCACTAAGCAGCTGAGGCTGGCCACGAACCCGGATCCTCCGGTCTCAGCCTCCCAAGTACTGGGATTACAGGCGTGTGTGCCACCATGCCCAGCTTGTTTTTAATTTTATTTTGAAACAGGATGTTGCTAGGTTGATGAGAGTCTCACTACTTGCTGAGGCTGTCCTCAAACCTGCCATCCTCCTGTCTCAGCCTCCCAAGGACTGGGATTCCAGGCGTGCGCCACCACGCCCGGCTTGTATGATACTATAATGGAGGCTAGAGATCATAGTACATCTGTTCTAACCCCCAGAATGTGCAATGCCCAAAGCGAGCCTGAAGGTCAGTTGTGGACACCGGGGGTGAGGCTGACGGTCACACAGCGCCTCTCCGTCTGGGAGGGTGATAGTGGGGACCGGGCTGCAACAGAAGTCTCTGTACTTCATGCTCAATTTGCTGTGAACCTAAAACTGTTCCAAAAATAAAGTCTGCTATGAACACTCGCACGCACACACAAACACTAACTAAATACCTCCCGATACATGCTCAGACATTTGTAAACATGCCCGACAAGCCCCCCACGCTCGCTCTCAGGCGCTCAAGCACTGGGCGTCCACACATGCACACAAACACTGTCATGCGCCTGCTCTACACTGACGGAGGTCAAGGGAGGGAGATAGCCAGTGTGTCTGTTGTCGCTTCTGTGTCCTTGATGGGAAGAAACATGCTGTCCACTCCGTCCCTGTCTTCCCTTCTCTCCCCCGGTAGGAGGAGGTTTCTGGGCAGACAGAAGCGAGGCAGGGACTTCTCAGGTATGAAAAACAAAAATCAGTGGGCGCAGTGGCGCACGCCTGTGATCCCAGCACTTTGGAGTCTGAGATAGGAGGATTGCAGGTTCAAGGCCAGCCTCAGCAACTTAGCGAGACCCTGTTTCAAAAAAATAAAAAATGGGAGGCTGAGGGCATGGTGGTGCATGCTTGTAATCCCAGTACTTGGGAGGCTGAGACCGGAGGATCCAGGTTCGCGGCCAGCCTCAGCTACTTAGTGACGCCCTCCGCAACTTAGTGAGACCCTGTTTCAAAATAAAGAATAAAAAATAGGGCTGGGGGTGTAGCTTGAAGGTAGAATGCCCCTGGGTTCAATCCCTAGTACTGCAAAAAAAAAAAAAAAAAAAAAGGGAGGCTGAAACAGGAGGATCGCAGATTCAAGGACAGCATCAGCAAGTAGTAAGACTCTCAGCAACCTAGTGAGACCCTGTTTTCAAATAAAAATAAAATAGGGATGGGGTGTAGCTCAGATATAGAATGCCCCTGGGTTTAATCACCAGTGCCAAAAAATAATAAAAATAAAAATGGAAAATGAAAAAAAGGGCTGGGGATGTAACTCGAAGGTAGAATGTCCCTGGGTTCAATCCCCAATACCAATAATAATGAAATAAAATAGGGCTAGGAGTGTAGCTCAGAGGTAAAATACCCCTGAGTTCAGGAAGAAAAAAAAGGGAGCCGGGTGTGGTGGCGCACACTTGTAACCCCAGTACTTAGGAGGCTGAGACAGGAGGATTGCAGGGTGGTGGCCAGCCTCAGCAATTTAGTGAGACCCCATTTTAAAATAAAAGATGAGTTGGTGTGTTGGCGCATGCTTGTCATCCCAGTACTTGGGAGGCTGAGACAGGAGGGTCACAGGTTCACGGCCAGCCTCAGCTACTTAGTGACCTCCGCAACTTAGTGAGACCCTATTTCAAAATAAAGAATAAAAAATTAGGGCTGGTGGTGTAGCTCGGAGATAGAATGCCCCTGGGTTCCATCCCCAGTACTGCAAAAAAAAAAAAAAAAAGAAAAGAAAATAGGGCTGGGGTGGGTGTTGCTCAGAGGTAGAAGACCCTTGGGTTCAAACCCTAGTACCACACACACACCCACTAATAAAATTTAAAAAATAAAAAATAAAACAGGGCTGGAGGTATAGCTTGAAGGTAGAACACCCCTGGGTTCAATCCCCAGCACACACACACACACAACCCCAGCACACATACACACATAAAAGCCAGGCACGGTGGCGCATGTGATGAACCTGTGCTACGTTTGCTGCTTGCTGAAGTCCCTTACAAGGACTCTGGGTCCAAAATTATTATTATTATTATTATTATTATTATTTTGTGATATTGGGGATTGAGCCCAGGGGCATTCTACCTGCTAGCTACACCCCCAGCCCTATTTTTTTATTCTTTATTTTGAAACAGGGTCTCACTAAGTTGTGGAAGGCCTCACTAAGTAGTTGAGGGTGGCCGTGAACCCACGATCCTCCTGTCTCAGCCTCCCAAGTACTGGGATTACAAGCGTGCGCCACCACACCTGGCTCAAAATTATTTTAATATTTAATATTTAGAGTCAGCCAGGGAGGAGGTAACATGGCAATTCTCCTAGCCTCCTGAATCCTACAGCCAGCACCTTACTTTTATAGAAACTTTAAGCAAGGCATCATAAAAGTTAATCAAACACAGAAGCCAGCAAATTGTTCTGGGACAAGATAAGGAGAAGCACAGCCGGTCATGAGACAAACTAAGAGGAAGGAAGGGTTAGACATTACTGGTCGATGGAGAGGACATCAAGCGCCACGCCCTGTCGATCCCATCAGGCCCCCGGGAATTTGTCCACTTGCTGACGAATCCCGCTCCACCGGGCACGGTGTACTCAGTTGAGTCGGTCCAAGATGTTAACCTCAGTGTGTGGCTGTAAGACGGCTCTCGACAGGCGCACACCTGTCATCCCAGTACTTGGGAGACTGACACAGGAGGATCACAGGTTCGAGGCCAGCCTCAGCAATTGAGAAAGACCCTCAACTACTTAGCAAGACCCTGTTTTAAAATAAAAAAGGAGCCAGGCCTGGTGGCGCAGGCTTGTAATCCCAGTACTTGGGAGGCTGAGACAGAGGATCGCAGGTTTGAAGCCAGCCTCAGCAACTTAGCAAGACCCCCAGCAACTTAATGGCATCCTGTTTCAAAATAAAAAACTAAGAAGGGCTTGGGGTATAGCTCAGGGGTAGAATGTCCCTAGGTTCAATCTCCAGTACCACCACCACCACCAAAAAAAAAAAAAAGAATACAGAGTCTCTGCCTCGTGGAACTTATATCCTAGTGCCACATGGATACGACTGATTATTCATTACAAAAGTATTTCAGGAGGAAGAGAAATACTTGGGAGGCTGAGGCAGGAGGATCGCAGGTTCAAGGCCAGCCTTAGCAATTCAGTGAGGCTCGCAGCAACCTAGTAAAAAATAAAAAAATAAAATAGGGCTGGGGGTGGAGCCCAGAGGTAGAAGGGTAGAAGGCCCCAGTACCACAAAGAAAAAAAAAAAAAGAAAAAGAAAAAATACAGAAATCCCCCGAGATGATCCCAGCCAGCTGCGCAGGCACACACTTGTGGACCACAGACGGTCTTGAACTTAAATGCCTTCAGACTGCGCCGCACTCCGGGGCTCGCTCTTTCCACCGAGCGCTGTTCTCAGGGAGTCTTCCCTGTCGGTGCACACCGGTGTGTCTCGCTCTTGTTAATGGTGCCTGCCGCGCCTCCTTGGTAAAGACAGTGCCTTCTTTGTCCATCATCGAAACTGCTTTCCACTCTCCACTTTTACAAGCAGCGGCCTCGCCACCAAAACAGCGCCGAGGATGTGTCTGGAGAGGCTGGCTGCTGGAGGGAGAGGCTGACTCCACGGCCACGTGCTGGAACGTTTCTGTGGGACAACCATCAAATTCCCTTCCAAAAAAGGGTGCACATCTGTCATCCCAGTACTTGGGAGGCTAAGACAGGAGGATTGCAGGTTCGAGGCCAGCCTCAGCAACTTAGCGAGACCCTCAGCAACTTAGTGAGATCCTGTTTCCAAAAAAAAAAAAAAAAAAAAAAAGCCGGGCGTGGTGGTGCACGCTTGTAATCCCAGTACTTGGGAGGCTGAGACCAGAGGATCCAGTTCGCGGCCAGCCTCAGCTACTTAGTGAGGCCTCCGCAACTTAGTGAGACCCTGTTTCAAAATAAAGAATAGAAAATAGGGCTGGGGGTGTAGCTCAGAGGTAGAACGCCCCTGGGTTCAACCCCCAGTACCGCCAAGAAAAAAAAAAAACCTGGGCGTGGTGGCGCATGCTTATAATCCCAGTACTTGGGAGGCTGAGACAGAAGGATCGTAGGTTCCCAGCCAGCCTCAGCTACTTAGGCCCTCTGCAACTTAGTGACACCCTGTTTCAAAATAAAGAATAAAAAGTAGGGCTGGGGCGTAGCTTGGAGGTAGAATGCCCTTGGGTTCCATCCCCAGTTCCAAATAAATAAATAAATGAAATAAAAGAATTTTAAAAATAGGGCTGGGGGGTAAAATGCCTCTGGGTCCAATCCCTAGTCTCTCTCTGTCTGTCTCTGTGTCTGTCTCTGTGTCTGTCTCTGTCTCTGTCTCTCTCTCTCTCTCTCTCACACACACACACACACACACACACACACACACACACGCATCAATAATTCACACCTTCCTGGCCCAACAGTGCAGCAACCCAATTCTCAGTAAGACTTTATGTGTTAATATTTTCAGCCTTTGCCAAATTAAGGAGTGAAGACTCGGATCAGCCCGCTGGCTGGTGGCGCTGAGCGCGCACCGTGTGTCGCTGTGTCTTTTTCCAGCCTGTGCGCGTAGCCTGGCGGTCGGTCAGCGCGGGCTGTAGAGGAGCGGACCGTGCAAGGCTGTGCGAGCTGGGCCACGCACTGAGGTCGGCTGCCGGTACGACTCGGGCAGGCCACGCACCTCGCTGTCTCTGCTTCTCATCTGTAGAATGGAGGTAATAATACTATCTATCTCACAGGCCTATAAACCACCTACAACTGTGCCTGGTATACAGGAAGCATCCAAGAAACATTAGCAATGACGAGAGAGTGAAATAAAATAAAATAAAATAATAAAATAGAAAACCACACAATAATTCATCCTCTGCCTACAATTTTTTTTTTTTTTTGGTAGTACTGAGGATTGAACCCAGGGACATCCTACCTCTGAGCTCCACCCCCTGCCCTATTTTATTCTTTATTTTGAAACAGAGTCTCACTAAGTTGCTGAGGCTGGCTTTGAACCCGTGATCCTTCTGTCTCAGCCTCCCAGGTACTGGGATTACCCATGTACATGGGGTACCATTACATGTAAAGCATGCACCACCATGCCTAGCTTTTTCTGTGTGTGTGGTACTGGGGATTGAACCTGGGTGCATGCTACCTCCAAGACACACTCCCAGCCCTTTTTATTTTTATTTATTTTTAAATTTTTTATTTTTGGTGGTACTGGGGATTGAACCCAGGGGCATTCTACCTCCGGGCTACACCCCCAGCCCTATTTTCTTTTTTTTTCTGTTTTTTTTTTTCTTTTTTGCGGTACCGGGGATTGAACCCAGGGGCGTTCTACCCCCGCGCTACACCCCCGGCCCTATTTTTTATACTCTATTTTGAAACTGGATCTCACGAAGTTGCGGAGGGCCTCACTAAGTAGAGAGAGAGAGAGGGAGAGAGAGAGAGAGCTGAGGCTGGCCACGAACCCGGATCCTACGATCTCTGCCTCCCAAAGTACTGGGATTACAAGCGTGCGCCACCACGCCCGGCCCTATTTTCTATTCTTTATCTTGAAACAGGTCTCACTAAGTTGCGGAGGCCTCATTAAGTAGCTGAGGTTGGCCGTGAACCCCGATCCTCTGGTCTCAGCCTCCCAAGTACTGGGATTACAAGCGTGCGCCACCACGCCCGGCTTTATTATTATTATTATTATTATTATTATTATTTTTTTTTTTTGCGGTACCGGGGATTGAACGCAGGGGTGTTCTAGCTCCGCGCCACGCCCCCGGCCCTATTTTTTAAACTTTATTTTGAAACCGGGTCTCACGAAGTTGCGGAGGG
>PVJS01006205.1:0-51409 GCA_004027185.1 Glis glis | reverse complement strand
TTTCTTTTCTTAAGGGATCTCTATTTGGTTTTGGTATTAATGTGATACTGGCCTCATAGAAAGAGTTTGGAAGGATTCCATCTTTTTCAATTTCACAGAATAACTTGTGAAGTATTTGGTTTAGTTCTTCTGTAAAGGTTTTGTAGAATCAGCTGGGAATCCATCTAGATCTGGGCTTTTCTTTGAAAGAAGGCTTTTTATTGCTGTTTCTATCACTTTGCTTGCTGTTGGTTGGTTTAAGTTTTCTGTATTGTCTTGGTTCAATTTAGGTAGGTTTTATGTGTCTAGAAATCTGTTGATTTCTTCTGTTTTCCAGTATATTGGAGTATCAATTTTCAAAATAGTTTCTGATCATCCTCTGGATTTCCCCACTTTCTGTGGTGATGTCTCCTTTTTCATTTCTGATTTTAATAATTTGGGATGATTCTCTCTTTCTTTTGGGTAGGTTGGCTATAGGTTTATCAAACTTGTTAATCTTTTCAAAGAACCAGCTTTTTGTTTTGTTGATCTTTTGTATTGTTTTGCTGTTGTTGTTGTTGTTCTCTATTTCATTGATTTCTGCTCTGATTTTAATGATCTCCTGTCTTCTCCTGGATTTGGGATTTGACTGTTCCTGTTTATCCAGGTCTTTGAGGTGTGTCATTAGGTTGTTTATTTGGTGACTTTGTTTTTCTTATGTGGACATTCAGTGGTGTAAAATTTCCTTTTAAATCTGCCTTCAAAGTGTCCAGTAGATTTTGGTATGTTGTGTCTCTATTTTTGTTTAATTCTAGGGAATTTTTGTTTCTCCCCTTATTTCTTCTCTGATCTAATCCTCATTCAAGAGTGTATCATTCAGTCTCTATGTATTTAAGTAATTTCTTCTGGGACCTGTTGTTGATTTCTACTTTTATTCTATTGTTATCTGAAAAGATGCACGGAACTATATTACGTTTTTTGAATTTGCTCCTACTTGCTTTGTGGGCCAGAATGTGGTCTATTTTGGAGAAGATTCTATGAGCAGCTGAGAAGAATGTATTCAGCTGTTATTGGATGGAATATTCTGTATATGTCTATTAGGTCAATTTAGTTAATAGTGTTCTTTATATATGAAGAGTCTTTACTGATCTTTTGCCTGGAAGATGAATCTAGTGGTGTGTGGAAGTCTCCCAATATTATTGTGTGGGTCTATTTGAGACCTGATGTCCCAAATAGTTTTTTTTTTAAATAAAAGTGGGTGCAGCTACATTTGGGACATAAATGTCCAGTATCATTACATCTTCTTATTGGATTGTTCATTTTATAAATAAGAAGTGACCCACTTTATCTCTTCTGATATGTTTTAGCTTAAAGTCAGCTTTGATGGATATGACTGTTGCTACTCCTGCTTGTTTTCGGTCTCTATTTGCATGGTATATCTTTTTCCATCCTTTCAACTTTAGCCTATGGGTATCTTTACTTGTAAGGTGAGTTTCTTGCAAGCAGCATATAGTTGGATTATATTCTTTGATCCACATTGCCAGTCTATGCCTTTTAATTGGGGAGTTTAGACCTTTGACATTCAGTGTTATTATTGTGATGATTTTTGTTTCCTGTCATTTTTAGTTATATTTTCTGTTTGATGTAGTGTTATTTTTCCTTCACTTTGTTGCCCATCTAGTGGAATTTTCCTCTCCTCTGGTTCTGGTATTTGCTTCTTTATTCTTCTTTGTGTTTTATTTCTTTAAGTATTTTCTCTAGTGCTGGATTGGTATCCATGAATTCTTTCAGTTTCTGTTTAACGTGGAACGTTTTTATTTCTGCATCAAGTTTTAATGATGTATTTGCTGGATATAGCAGTCTTGGTTGGAAGTTGTTTACTTTCAGCTTCTGGAGTACATCATACCAGCCCCTCCTGGCTTTCATAACTTAGGTTGAGAAGTCTAGAGTGATTCTTATTGTTTTGTCACCTGCTGTTTTGTTCTTGCTGCTTTTAAGATTCTTTCCTTGGCCTCTATGTTAGTCATTTTGATTATTTTGTGGGATGGGGAAATTCCTCTTTGTTCTTATCTCGTTGGTGTTCTGAATGTCTCCTGTTTGTGGATATCCAAGTCTTTTTCTATGTTTGGTTTATTCTCTGCAATTATTTCTTGGAAGAGGTTTTTGATACCCTTGGTTTGTGCTTCTAGATCTTCTTCAATGCCTATTATATGTATGTTACGTCATTTCATATTATCTCATATTTCTTGGATGTTCCAGTCATATTGTTGTATTGTCTTCTCTATATTGTTGACTATGTGGTCAGTTTTGAATGAGCTGTCTTCCAAGAGTGAGACTCTATTTCCCACGTGATCTAGCCTGACAGAGGTGGTTTCTATTGAGGACTTTAATTAATTTATCGACTCCTTCATTTTTCTCAAAGCCTCTTTTTGGTTCTTACTTAGAGCCTCAATTTCTTTATTCACATGTTCTTTCATTTCCTGTACACTTTCTCTAATTTTGTCTCTGAGGCTTTTGATCATATTGAAAATCAAAATTCTGAATTCTCCTTCTGGCATTTCCTACAGCTCAGTATTGATGATATCCCTTTTGTTGAGTTATGGGAGTTTATTGTTTCCTCATTGGTATTTATTGTCATGTTTTCAGGTTCTTATTTCTGTTGTCTTGGCATCCTCTTGCTCTTTGTATGAGAGTACTGTGTCTATTTGTTATCCCTTTATAATAAGGCCTATGCTGGGAGTATATATTTGCCTCTATGAATCTGTCTCATATATTCAAATTTTAGAGCTTGTTCCCCATATTCTCTTTATTTTTGTTTTTTTTCCTGGGGATTGAACCCAGGGGCATTCTACCTACAAGTTACACCCCCAGCTCAATTGTATTTCTTACTTGGAAACAGGGTCTCACTAGGTTGCTGAGGGCCTCGCTAAGTTTCTGAGGCTGGCTTTGAACCTGTGATCCTCCTGTCTCAGCCTCCCAAGTACTGAGATTACAAGCACATGCCACCATGCCTGGTTGGCCTCTTTAACAAGTTATAGTCCTTAGTGCAGTAAACATGAGTCTCTGATTGGCTTCAGGTCACCATGCGCTTCAGGCCAAAAATCCATAGGGCCAGAGACTGTGATGTTCTGTTCAGAGCCTGCAGCCTCATGGTTGGAATTTAATGCCCCACAGACACCACTGCTGCTCTGTTGATTGTGAACCCGTGACACTTGGCAGAGCGCTTACCTTTGCCCTCTGTAGCAGAGATTACTATGTTCAGACCTTGTGACCAGGCTGGCTGAACTTTGATGGCCCAGGGACAGTGCTGCTGATCTGCTGATTAGGATCACGTGGAACACTGTCAGTCACTGGCATGTATGCATACCAGGCCCAGACTCTGCTGGCTGAGAGAGTGTTGAGTTCCCAGCCTGTAACTGTGATCATGTGAACCCCTGCTGGCCCCTGGCCTCCCTGCTTTCAGGGCCCAAGTGCTGGCATGGAGAGATTGTACCATTCTGAACCTGTGGCTTCAGTGGCTCAGTTATTTAGCCTCAGAGACACCACTGCTGCTCTGGGTGGCTGTGATCACGTGACGCCTTGTTGGCCTCTGGCCTTGGTGCTTGTAGCACCCAAACACTGCTGGGCATGAGTGTATAGCCTTCCAAGTCTGCAGCATGGTTGGCTGATTTATTTTACCCCACAGACACCACTGCTGACAGTCCTGTGGTGATTGCTGGAGGCCCTACAGGGGCGAGCTGTGGATTCTAGGTCCTGACGCCCGAATGTCCCTAGGGGTTGTCTGCTAATTCACCTTCCTGCCGAGTCCAACTATAGTCCACACCCCCACTTCTGCAGGGATGTCTTGCAAACTCACAGACCCCACAGTTCTGTTTGTTGCCATGGAAGCCCCTGTGGCCCTGCAGGGAAGACTCCTACTGGGATGGTTTGTTAACTCACTGTCTTGATGAGCACAGGTAGGGTCCCTGCAGGTAAGGATGAGTTCAGCTGCAGCCACAGGATTTCATTGCACGATCTGACTGGGCCATCTGGAGAGTTAGTTCTTGAGGTGTTCGAGCATGAAGAAAAGAGTAAATTGCTTTTGGTGATAGTTTTCTGCAGTCACTGGCTCGACAAGGTTCTGCTCCTTCTTTGCCAGAGTTGGTCTCTGGGAGCTGCTGGTCCTGGTGGCTGCCAGCCCCAGTGTGAGCTCACCACAATGGCACCACCTCCATGCTCCGCTCACCACGTGAGATGCATGGAGCTCTTTTCAGTCCTCTGCTCTGTGTCTGCATCCAATTCCACTGCGCTGCAACTGCCTTTCTTTTGTTGAGTTCTACTGCTTTTCTTCACTTGCCAAAAATCAGTCTTCGCATTGGTTGAGTTCCAAGTCTCAGAGTGCCTGAAACATGCTGTCTTTCTTTATTCCGCCATTGATAATTGACTTTAAAAATATTTTTATTGATGCATTGTAATTATACATCATAGTGAGGTTCAAAGTGATATAAACAACAAGCACAGATCACTTGTGATTCCCTCTGGATACCCTTCCCCCCCACACACCATGCATTATTGGTAAGATTGGTAGTGATACTTTCAAATATGAACATAGCATTATTTGAACTGTTTCCTTCATTGATTCTCCTTTTTCCACTGCCACCTTCTTCCCCCAATCTCCTCCCACTATTCTACTACTCTTTATCCTCATTTACCTAAAGTGTCCTTTGTTTCCTATTTTCCTCTATAGCTTCCTGATATGAGAGAAAATATATAATCGTTGGCTTTCAGTGACTGCCTGATCTCACAGCATTATATTCTCTAGTTCCATCCATTTTCCTGTAAATGACATAATTTTGTTTTTCTTTATAGCTGAGGAAAATTCCATTGTGTGCCTATACTACATTTTCATTATCCATTCATCTATTGACAGGCACCTAGGTTGGTTCTATAAATTTTCCATTGTGAATTGTGCTCTTTTCACCAGAAAATATGGAATGGAATATTTAACATGATAAAAGAAAATTACTGGCAACCAAGTATTCTCTACTCAGCAAAAATGTCCCTTAAAAGTCTTCAGACAAACCAAAATTGAGAAAAAATCACTGTCAGCCTTTATAGGCTAAAATAAATACTAAAAGGAAGCTTTCATCCAGAATGACTCTAAGCTGTTGGAAGTACAGCAATGTAGAAAGGAATAAGGGGAACAGGGAGAATAAATAGATGGACAAATGCAAGTAAATGTTGATTGATTAAAATAAAAAAAAGTCTTGTGGGGTTTTTAATATGGGTGGCATAAAAATGCATGACCATGCAACAATCAGAAGATAGGTAAAAGGAAGAAAATTGTTATAAATTCTTAGGGATAAATTAATAGAGTGTTATAAATCAAAGATAGTTGTTATAATCTCTAGGGCAGCCACTAAAAGAAAACAAAGCAATGTGGATGGCTTGGCCTTGCACTGGTCACTTTATCAAATAGGCAAATCGATCCTGGTTCCCAGCACAATCCAGCCCAGTGTCCTTGGGTGAAGGATGACAATCTGTTGGTGATCTCACATGGAGAACTGTTTAATAAATGACTGACTTCTTAGTGATTTTCTTATTTGCTCAGTATTTGATCATATTAATTATGAAAAGACAGTTTTTATGAAAAGAATTCACTGCACGGACACTCCCAGTTATCTTGAGATCATGAGGAAAAGATAGATGCTAAGGATGGAGTCATAGAAAAACAAAAGGAACATAGCTCTCGTGATATCTTTGAGCAGCTAGCTGCACAAGATATGAACCAACTGCTTGAAGAATTCTTATTAAATGGAAAATAGGTACCTACTTCTTTAATCCATTGTCATCCTAGTGTTCTTCTGCTTAATGTTGATGCCCTCATAATCCCTGCATATGTTCCTGTTATTGAGGCAACTCTTTATCCTGGCTGACACTCAAGGCCACCCACAATCCGGTCCCACTTTAGTTACCTTCTCTAGTATATTTCTTCATCTGCTCCAATTTCCTTTCTGATTATGTGGCCCCTTTCATTGAAATCCAGAAAGAAATATTTGTTCCTTTCCACATAAATTTTATCTATCATTTTAGGTTTTTATACTCACCTAATACCTTTATGTCTCTGTATTTTGCTCAACTTTAAAAAAATTCAAATTTAACATTTAATTATTGCTTACACAGTGATAAATATTGCAACCCCTAAAAGGAAAAGGGCCTTTGGGGATCAGTAAAGAGGAGAAAGTCTTGGGAAATAGTTTTTCACATTTTAATGAAAGCATAGTAATATTTATGGTAGGTCAGGTTATGCTGTAATGATACATTCCAATATTCCATTGTTAACAATATGAAAATTTAGTTCTCATTAACAGGGCAGCATAAGTAGACATAGTGGGTTTGCTGTGGCTCTACTCTACATAATCTCTCAGGAACCCAGGATGATGGAGATTACACCATCTAGAATATGGCTTCAGATACACTTTCTTTTTTAAAAAATTAGTTGTATTCAATGTATACAGTAGGATGTTTTGATATATATCTACATAGAGGAATGATTGCCACAGTCAGACAAATTAACATGGCCACCATCTCACATAGTCAACTTTTTTTTTTTTTGGTGCTGGTGATTGAACCCAGGGACATTCTACGTCCCAGCTACACCCCAGTTGCCTTTATTTTTTTTAATTTTGAAACAGGGTCTCACGAAATTGCTGAGACTGGCCTCGAACCTGTGATCCTCCTGTCTCAGCCTCCCAAGTGCTGGGATTACAGGCATGTGCCACCATGAATGGCATATAATTACCTTTTTTATGTATATGTCTGGTAAGAGCCCCTAATATCTACTCCCTTAACAAATCTCCAGTACACAATGCAATAGTATTAACTATAGTTCCCATGTTCAGATCTTTATTTTAGAAACATATGACATTACTTAATTTTATCTTTATAATGCCTATTTTGTAGGAATGACTAGCCCAGTTTTATAGATTAAAAAACACCCCAGAGTTCTAAGAAGATTACTTCCTTGTTCAAGTGTGAAAGGCATAACTTTCTGGCTTACACATCTCATTCAAGTCTGTTTGCTTTCTTCATATTGAGGGAGTTTTCAAATTAGGTTGTGCACCCTACTGTCTCTCTGTGCTGATGTGCCAAAACATTTCAGCTTTTCAGCTAATTTTAAAATGAATGAGTGCTTACCTGCCTTTCATGTTCTCTGCCTTTGGCCATCTTTGCCTCAGGGAGCTTGGCTTGGCTAAGCTTAGCTGGATGGCATTTGTGCCGTTCCCCAGGCTCTTGTCTTCAGGCGAGATGATTATACCATTTGACAAATGTGATATCTGAACTTAGCACCAAACAGAAACAAGCTTTCACAATGGAAGGGCAATTTGAATATTATGTAGGTGTTCTTGTAGGTTGCAAGCACTTTATTACCAGCACCAAAAGACTAGCTTACATAGAAGCCATGTGGTGGCATACAGCTCACAGAGAAGGTTGATAAATGGAAGGTTCTTCCACTGCTAACAAATCAAATGTAATGAGGAAAAATTGAGAAAATGGAAATGGAAATTAGTTTCCCTGCAGTGAGCTAAGAGATTGAAAGTTTGCTTTCTCCCTTATTTCTTTCTCAAATTTAATTTTATAGCAGGTTTGCTCTGCATTAGCACAGTGCTCTTCTTACCTTAGCTGTAATGCTCTCCACTGAAATTGCTATTAGAATTCAGAATATTTTCCTTTATAATCATGGTGCAAAAAGACACTAAAACCGGATCCCATGTCTTTAACTTGATTCTTTTATTTTATTTGTCATTTTTATATGCCTCATTGTACCAGGCAAGATACTTTCAGTTGCAAATGAGAGAAAATGGAATCCTGACTTGCTTAAATTATATAGAAATATAGTTTTGTCTCACTCCACTGCTAAGACAGGCTTCAGGTATGGTTTGATAAAGGCTCCAGTTTCATTTCTTTGATATAGTTTATTGATAAATTTTTCCATGTGAAGGCTTTACCCTCAGGCAGGCTTCTTTCTAGGCAATAAAATGTCCTTACCACATACATTCAAATCTGTAAAAAGCCGTAGAAAGGTATTTTGTCTCCAAATGTGTGACAAAAGATTTTGCATTTCTCTCTAGCTGATCTAGGATGATGCATTTTGCTAATTAACCCTTTCCTGGATAAGTTCCCACTTTTGGTCCTGTTACTATGACAAAGAGAATATAAATATACCTGGAGAAAGAGGTGGGGTGAATATCCACTCAAACCATGTAGCTGCCATACATATGGTGTATTTGTTTTCATTACTATCACAAAATACCCAAGACAGGCTACTTATGAAGAAAAATGGGTTTATGTAACTCAGAGTTTGGAGGCAGAAAGTTCAAATAGCATGGTTGCTGGCTCTCATGAGCACCCCACAGCGTATGGTGCAGCACAAGAGGGATGGAAGGACAACATCGCAGAACAGGAAGCCAGAGAGCAATTCAGAGGTCAGGCTCAGCCTTTTATAAAATTCTTGCAAGAACCCACTTCAGGAAACCAGCATTTCCTTCTGAAGGCAGCACTTCCAATGACCCAACAACCTCCCATTAGACCCACTAGGCCCATCTCTTAAAGCTTCCGCACCATCTTCCAACACATACATACACACACACATACACACACACACACACACACACACACCTTTGGTAGTTTTTCTTCAACTCACTCATGAAGTACAAGTAACAGTTCTTGGGACCTTTCCTGGATTCTGTTTCTTGGTGCAAGATTGCACCTTCTTTGGCTCCTGGACTTTCTGGTACCTACTCTTCCTGTTCATGTTCTCTGGTTTAGTTTCTTCCTCTGCCTAACCTTGATTGTTGCAATTTGTTATCCAATAGTGATTAGATTCTAATACCAGGGCCTGGAGTTGTAGCTCAGTGGTAGAATTTTTGCCTAGCATGCACAAGGCCCTGGTGTCCAATCCCTGGCACTACAAAATAAATAAATATGTCACACCACCATCGCGACAGTCTTTAATACATGGATCTTTGGGGGACACTTCTCCAAATCATAGCACCCACTTAGTTCCACCCCCAGCTGAAGGTGACTGTGACTCCAGAAAATCATTCCAATGCCTTCCTCTAACATCGAATGTAATCTTTTTATGTTATACATTTTTTGTTCCATTTCACATTCTATGCGAGCAGTCCAATAGATGCAGTACCAAATCCCCCAAGATTATTTTAATACCAGCTCTCAGAAACTCCTGACACTTGTAGTTTTATTTCATTAGCAAGTTAAGTACCTTGATTACTTTACTCTAAACAGACCAAAATATTTCTTACTAGGAAATTGGAGAAGGTGGTATTTAAAAGTAAAACCTTGAAATTAGACATAAAGAGGAAGTTTGAATGAGAGTGAATCATCTGGTACTAAATATAGCAGAATGCATCATGTTGCTGAAGCTACCACGATGTAAGAATAGAGAAAAGAAACTTTGCTTTTCCTTCTTACAAGCTCTGGGTTTAATGGGCCCTTGCATTTCAACGAGCTAGTGGGAGGACATATTTTACTTTTGTATATTCTTGCTCTTGCATTTATGAGCTCTAAACTCATCTCCCACAAGGGCAGTAGAATATTTTTTCCAACTTGTTATTTGATATTTGCACTCTTGTCTTCATCCTCAAAGCTCAACTTCTTAGCACATGATAACTTAGGATCCATTACAAGAATATGGATAGTCACAGGTGAGTATCTTTGGGGAGCACCTTCTTGCAAACAGGAGTAATATACATTAAAGTGAAGGGAGAAATAAAATACAATGGGCAAAATTTCCTTTTACACCAGTACTGTGGAGACCTGTACCAGCCTTCAGAGGAAGATAAGAAATAAAAGTAAACTCTTGATAGACAGGTAGCCAGAATCCTATCTGAGATGAGCCAAGCAAGGAAAATCATCAGAACCAGGAAGTTTCCTCATTTAGGTTACCCTTCCCTGTACAAACTGAGCCATTTCAGTGCTGATTGGATCTTTCAGCATGAATCAGAATATAAGAGAGAATAGGAAAGAGCCAGGTGTGGTGATGCACGCCTGCGATCCCAGTACTTGGGAGGCTGAGACAGGAGGATCGTAGGTGTAAGGCCAGCCTCAGCAACTTAGTGAGACCCCGTGCAACTTAATAAAACCCTATTTCAAAATTAAAAAAATAACGAAGGAAACACTTCGATTGACATTGTGTACATATGTGAGAATACCAATGCCAATCCCAATATGATGTATGGGGGAGAGGAAGGGTGGGGAAGGAGTCGGGGGAGAGCCCACCAAGTGCTGTGTGCATGTGTGTCACTATCACTATGAACTACATTATGGTGTGAGACTATAATGCACCAATAAATCTATAAAAATAAAATAATGCTGGGAGTGTATCTCAGAGGTAGAACACCCTTGGGTTCTATCCCAGTACCACAAAAAACAAAAAAGAGTGAACAGGAAGAAATTGAGTATTCAAACCACATTTAAGATATGCCCATTTTCATTTTATGAAAATCATAAAATGATTTAAGATAAAAAGAAAATAATAATAAATTATGATTAGCATAATTAATTGGGTTTCAATAAATTGCTCTAACATAAATAACTTGAGAAGTCCTGGATTTTAGTTTTGGTTTTGCCTCTATCTCATTGTGTGATCTTTGTAATGCTATACTTAACTTCATCCATTTATCATCTATAAGGTAAATGTAAGAATAAAATAGAGCTGGATGTGGTGGTGCATGCCTGTTATCCTAGTACTTCGGAGGCTGAGACAGGTGAATCACAAGTTCAAGGACAGCCTCACCAATGTAGTGAGACTCCTAGCAACCTAGAGAGACCCTGTTTCAAAATTAAAAAAAATATGAAGGGCTGGGGTGTAAAGGAGGTAGAATGCCTCTGGGTTAAATCCCCAGTACCATAAACAAACAAACAAACAAAAAAGAAAAGGTCTTTTTAAGCTTACAAACACAAATCAATACACAGACCTCTAAGCTTCGTTGATTCAGGCCTAGAAATGGTTTTTGAACCTACCACGCAAGGGTTCTGGAAAAAAATTACTTTATTTTCAATATGTGCATTATTTTATCAATCCATTTTTGTTGTTATAACACAATACCTGAAGCTAGATACTGTTATAAAGGAAAGAGGTTTCATTCACAATTTTGGAGGCTGGAACGCTGGTAGCCCCATCTGTTCCTGTTCGGCCTTCAATGAGGGCCCCCTTGGGTGCATCACAACATGGCAAAGGAGCGGAAAGGGAGATACTGCACGCAGAAAGGGCCAAATGTGGTCTTGCTTTATAACAACTTGCTCTTGCAAGAACTGACTGGCGTCCTGGGAGAATTACATGAATCCCCCTGGAGGCAACAACACCTATGATCCAACATTTCCCACTGGGCTCCACCACTCAGAGGTTCCACCGCATCCTAATCCTATTGCACTAGGACCAAATTTTCAGTACACGCACTCATGGCGGACAAACCACATTCAAACCAAAGTGCAGATATTAAGATGAGATACAGAGAATCTATTTTAAACTTTCATATTTTCTTTAAACTGTTCTTTCACAATTTAAGTGCAAATTCTGCTTTTAAATAGCATTTGGCAATGCGGGCTTTTCTAGCTTCCCACTAAAATATCTCCAAATGAGTAACAAAGTGAAAACACATCGCTGTGCTCAAAACAAGGAACCAAATATAACTTTATTACAGAAAATGGGGAATCTCTATTGGCTGTGAGGTAGATAGAGATGAATTGAACTCACTTCAGAAAAATAATGCAATCTTTATTTTTAACGAGTCTGAGAATGCCCAAGGAAGGAAAGATAAGAAAAGACTCTTAAAATCATAGACGTAGGACAAGACGCAGTGGCAGAGAGTTATATTCATGCAATACACTCTTCATAGATGCGGTGGAGAGGGAGATCTCAAATAGACATAAAAGTGAAATAATTGTGTGTGGGGGGGGCGGGGTACTGGGGATTGAACCCAGGGTGTTCTACCTCCAAGCTACACCCCCAGTCCTTTTTATTCTTTATTTTGAAACAGGGTCTTGCTAAATTGCTGAGGGCTTGCTAAATTTCAGAGGCTGACCTTAAACCTGCAATCTTCCTGTTTCAGCCTCCCAAGGACTGGGATTACGGGCATGTGCCACCATACCTGGCTGAAATAGTAGCTTTTAAAAGTATTCTATTTGTGGCAGTTATCAATCAGACAGGTAGGAAGGAGGCTCGCCATCCCAACCAAACAGATGCACCAAGTGAAACCTGCTTAGAAATAGAGATGGAGTCATCATTGCAACCCTAGCAGGTGTCGGTGGGTGGGTGGTCACCCAGGTTGCAATGCACCTTCTGATCGCTTGCACAGCCTGGGCTAGACGACTCTCACAGCCCTGGCTTTGCTTTCTGGGTAGGGATGCTGATAGCTAAAATTCTTTGAGGACTTACTCTGTGCTAGGCATGGTTCTGAGTGTTTAGCATGCCTGATCTCATTCAATCCTGTCAGTGACCTCAGGTGTAGGGGCCATTTGTTGTCTTCATGTTGTAATGGAGGGAAGGGAAGTACATGCCCCAAAAAGAGCTGGTCCTGTACACACCACCAGCCAGGGACTCAGACCTTGGCAGCCTGACCCAGCAAGTCCTCAGAGCTGAGATCTGAATGTGCGCTTCTGCACTCCAGATGTGGGCCTAGGGCACGGCCAAAAACATCCCAAATCCTCCATGGCAAGAAGCGTCTTTTCTAAACAAATTATGCCTTGATTTAGGATAAGTAAAGAAAATACCAAAACAAAGAAAGCAACATAGCAGACCAAAACAAAGCAGTGTAACAAAGTAAAATGGAAATAGCATGTGCAAACTCCAGAATGTTCTCCTGGCTAAGTATGGTGACGCACACCTGGAATCTCAGTACTCAGGAGGCTAAGACAAGAAGGACTGCAAGTTTGAGGCCAGTCTCACCAATTTGGTGATCTCCTGTTTCAAAACTAAAAAGGGCTAAGGGTTTAGCTAGAAGGTAAAATGCCCTTGGGTTCAATCCCCATACCAAAAATAATGTACTACTAAAAATTATATTATTAGCCAGGCATGTGTTGCATCCCCGCAATCCTAGTACTTGGGAATCTGAGACACGAGGATTCAAGGCCAGCCTCAGCAACTTAGCAAGACCCTCAGTAACTTAACAAGATTCGGTTTCAAAATTAAAAAGGGCTGGGGGTGTCACTTAGAGGTAGAATGCCTTTGGGTTCAATCCCTAGTACCAAAAGAAAAGGGGAAAAAAAAAGGTATAACAAAGAATTAAGGATACATTTCAGAACACTGATATAGTGGTGCCCTTACAACATTAAAAAATAAAATGGAACAGTAAATCAAAGAAGAGAATGGGCTATGACAAAAAAGTTAAAAATGAAATGGATTAAATAAGTACTGAAATGAAAACTAAAACCCCAAACCAGAGTTCAAGCCCTTATTTCAGTCAGTTAGGAGACTAACTGTTCCTGCTGAAAGCTGAATTAATGATGTGGAGGTCAAGTTGACAATCTCTTGTAGGATTCTCAGTGCTCTAATGAGCACCGTGCCTTCAAGGGTTTATTCCAGTGTATATAACCCTGAAGAAATCAAATCAAAGTTCCTTTTTCTTATCAGCTCTGATGGTGGTGGAGACAGCTTAATTTCTGTGGGCAACTTTAGTACTTTTTTGAAAAGCAAATGTTTTAAAGTTGATTTTATAGAACACTTATATTTACAGGTTTTAGTGCCTTTAAAAATAAATGTTAAACCGGGTGTGGTGGTGCACATCTGTAATCCCAGTGCTTGGGAGGCTGAGACTGCAGGGCCACAGGTTTGAAACTAGCCTCAGTAACTTAGTGAGGCCCTCCACAACTTAATGAGACTCTGTTTCAAAATAAAAAGTAAAATAGGAATGGGAGTATGGCTTGGAGGTAGAATGCCCCTGGGTTCAATCCCTAGTACCATATAAACAAACAAACAAACAAATAAATAAATAAATAAAACATGTAAATGTTACGGCAGTTCATTGATGCTGGAGAACAGCAATTCTAGAAAAAGTCAAAGCCACGAAACTTGTCAAACAATATGAAACCAGTTTTCCCTCTCCCAGTTTCAGCTCCAACATGTAAAGTGCTTGGAGTTTGTCACCCCTTCCTTATGACTGGGGAAGTTGGATGAACTGATGCTCAATGACCTTTTGAGGACTCATCAGAAAACCGAGGTTGCTGGGTAATCCGTCACCCTGAGATCTGGAAAGACACGTGCGTCCAGCGAGACGCAGAGAATCTGCTTCCCCTGAGCAGGATCTGCTCATCACTGTAGGATGCGGTAGGATGACTGGCTATTTGTAGAGTTGCTGGAAGCTGAGTGTGGGCCACTGTGAACGTGAGATGCCACTGAGGACAGTCCCAGGGAGAACGCATCATGAGCTCTCCCTGCAAGATCCCGACTAGGTTCTCAGGCTGAGGAGCCAAGAAAAAATCCCCTCATGGCCCTGGCATGAGAAAAAGAGAAGTATCCATGGTGTCACCTCCCCCTGGTTCTTCTCCATAACAAAGTCCCATTCTACAGGGAAGTTTACTTCACCAGAGGAAAACACTGAAACCTTATTCAGAAAGCTGGAGATGGTTCCAGCCTTCCCATCTCACCTAAGTGGATGAAACAAAAACAAAAAAATTATGTCAGGGTGAGCTCGATAGCTCCACGGAGAGTTCTAAGGAGTTCCCGGCCTGGGAAGGGGAAACTCACCTCAGGGTCCCCGGGGTCCTTGGGTCTGTGTAGAAAAGAAAAGAATTTTAATGCACGCCAGTCAGAGAAAAGACAGAGGTTTAATTCAAGGAAAAGGGAAACATGTTCAGGGAAATGCAGGCCACCTCAAGATGTGAGAGCAGCCGCCCCGAATTCTTACAGTCTCTTTTTATAGGCACTGGCGATGGGGAGGGGGTGGTTAGAGGTACTCCGAGGGAAAATGCCTCCTTTCTTTGAAGTTTTTCTGCGGGCAGAAGATGTGGATTCCCTCCGGACAGGTCTTCCTGGAGCAGAGACGAGTGGAGATGAAGAGTCTGATGGCCAGCGGTGGCCAGCTGAGTGTACGGTTTTTAACAACAGGTGTGATCTTTTGGAGTTCTGGTGGAAGGTGAAGTTCTTTCTCTCCTAAAACTAATCTCCTCAGGAATTTTGGATGTGAAGCTAGCCCATTGCGTTCTTAAAGATATGGGTCTTTCCTCTTTGGGCATGTCCTAGGCAAGCCTGCAAGGCAAGCTTAGTACTTTTGATTAAATTTTTAATTATATTCTTCTTCCCTTCCCGTCTTGTCTCCTTTCTACCTAAAATTTTATTTCTCTATTCTACCTTATCAATAAGAGACAGGACCCCAAGGAAAATAAATTCAGTCTACTGTAGCCAGGGAATCAAATATGAAGTCATCAGGGAGGAGCCTCTTTCCTTGATAAAGGACAGAAACACTCGACAACGCTCAGCCCCAGGCCACCAGCTCAGGAGAACACTGAGATTCACTCAGGCTCTGGAAAGCTCCTTGTTCCTCCACACCTTCCACCATGCGATGAGCATCCAGCAGAGCCATGGAGGAGCTGAGCTGAAAGGCTGCGAAGTGCAGGCTGAGCAGAGCGAAAGGGAGCTGTGCAGCCAGCAGGGCAAAAAACGAGGCCAGTAGAAGAACTTCCAAGCCTCTGGTGCCTGTAGCTACATCAGACTTCAAACAGGGTCCAACTCCTGGTCAGAGAAATATAAATCCTCACACAAAAGGCCCATCTAACCCCAGTGCATGTTTAAGATGCAAGATGCCCAGCTTTCAACACACAATTGCCAAAGGGCAAGAAAAGTAAAGTCTGAAGAGATAAAGAAATCCCCAGAAACAGACTTGAGTAAGACAGTGCTGGAATTATCAGGAAAGAAATTTAACATAACTATGATTAATATGCTAAGGTCTCTAATGGTGAAAATAGACAACTTTCAAGACCAGATGGGAAATGTTCACTGAGAGGTCAAAACCATACCATATATATCTCATCATGATATCCACAAATAATGATTATCTTATGTCTTTTCTTTCAAACCTTACAGATAAATTTTCCTTATCCCAGGTCTTGGAAGTCAAGCTTTTGATATTTCAATTTTAAGTATGATGTTTATACAATTATTTTGTAGATACTCTTCATCTATAATATCTATATACAAACCACTGCTTTTATAGCAAGGTATTTTTGCTGTTGTTGTTTTGTTTTTTTGTTTGTTTGTTTTTTTAGTCATGGAAAGGTATCCAGTTTGTTGTATATATATTTTCTACTTTCATGGAGATATTTATTTCTCTCCTTTTTCGTGTTGATAGGGAAACTTACATTGATTAATTTTCAGTGATAACTCTACCTTGCTTTCTTAGAATAAACCCATCTTGAGCCAGGCGTGGTGGCGCACGCTTGTAATCCCAGTACTTGGGAGGCTGAGACCGGAGGATCCGGGTTCGCGGCCAGCCTCAGCTACTTAGTGAGGCCCTCTGCAACTTAGTGAGACCCTGTTTCAAAATAAAGATAAAAAATAGGGCTGGGGGTGGAGCTCGGAGGTAGAATGCCCCTGGGTTCAATCCCCAGTACCACAAAAAAAAAAGAATAAACCCATCTTTATCATGATTCAGTTTCAAAAAAATAAAAAAATAGGGCTGGGGGTGGAGCTCGGAGGTAGAATGTCCCTGGGTTCAATCCCCAGTACCACACACACACACAAAAAAGAATAAACCCATCTTTATCATGATTCAGTTTCCTTTTTGTATGCCACTAACTAGATTTTATTCAAAATCTTTATGCCTAGGAGTTTTTATTTAGGTCCATGAGAAAGATTGGCCTGTAATTTGCCTCATTGTGGTGTCTCTGTAGGTTTTGCTATTAGGGTTATGACTGCTAGACATTTTTTTATATACGTTAAGTGAATTTGCACAGGCTTGGCTAGTCTTTATGAGATATTTTAATTATGGATTTAATTTTTTCATAGGTATTTCAATATCTTGAGATGAAACTTTAGATTATTAAGTAAACCTCTCTCTTTTTCTAATAGATGCGCGTGTACATCTTATGTGGTATTTATAAGCTTCCCAATTGTAGGTATAGATGCCGTAGCTCTTGATGCAGCTCTCCCATCACCATTTTCTGTAGAATGTTTTCTAATTTTGAATGTCATTTTGATTCATGGGCTATTTATGAGCATAATGCTTGCATTCTCAATATTTGAGCATTGTAGGTTATGTTTTTATGATTTTTAGCTTAGTATCACTTAACTCCATGCTGCCAGAGAACATACATGATTTGAACCCTTTGAAATGTTTCAATACTTGCTTTCTGATCCAGCAGATAGCCAAGTCAGGTTAAATATTTTATTAACAGTCAAAAAAGACTTTAGGTTTAGCTGAAAATCAGATCTATAAGACTCAAGTAAGCCACACATGGTCTCCAGGGACAGAGCTAGAAAATCAAATTAGGATGAAATAAATTTTCATGTATGAAACAGGAATTTGTTAGCCTCTTTTTCCCCTCAAGACTGCTACAGACAGTGATGGTGTGGAGCAAGGGGCGTGTCAGGAAGTCCCTGCTGATCCTTTCTCAGCTGGCCAAGACATTTGACTATAGCCCAGTGACAATCTGTCCTTCATCTAAAAGAACACAGATTTGACAAATTATTCCTAATGGAGGCACAGAATTCCCCTCATGGCTTAAGCCATTCCAGTTCCAAGACATACCTTACATAAAGCAGAGGAATGAAAATATAAAATAGTCTTCGTTCTTTTTAGAAATATTTTTATGGTACTGGGTATTGAACATAGGGGTGTTCTACCTCCAAGCTGTATCCCCCAACCTGCTTTATTTTATTTTTTAGTATGAAACAGGGTCTTGCTGCATTGCTCAGGCTGTCCTCGAACCTGCGATCCTCCTGTCTCAGCCTCCAAGTACAGAGGACAGAGAAAGCAGTGTTTTTAATATTATAAATATCATCTTAAATTAAGAAGGACTATGGTCAGCTGTGGTGGCACACACCTATAATCTCAGTATTTGGGAGGCTAAGACAGGATGATAGCAGGTTCAAGGACAGCCTCAGCAACTTAGTGAGACCCTGTTTGAAAGTAAAAAATAAAATAGGTGTAGGGGTGGTGTAGCCCAGAGATAGAATTCCCCTGGGTTCAATCCCCAGTAACACACACACACACACACACACACACACACACATACACACACACACACACGGACTGCATAAAAAATTCTTGTGACTTAATGGTTGTCTTGGCATCTGAGCCTTTTATTCTTTTAGTACTTTTTAAAATTTACCAATTTATAAATTTAGGCCTGGGAAGGGGAAGAGCTACCCCATTTTTTGAAGTTTGGCCAGGAATTTCCCCTAAATGACATGCATTGATGAAATGGTAGTCATTTCCATAATATATGCTCTGCTTAACATTTTCCCTTTCCTCCAATTTGCTGAGAACCTACTTAGAAAAACATTTCACAAGAATTATTTTGTGTATGTTTCAGAACCATTTGAAATATGGATGAAATAGGTGAGAAAAACCGAATGCTAATATTTTCAAAACCCCCACATTGGTTTTGTAAAAAGCAATTAAACCTGCAGATATTTTAAAGATAATGGGAAAAAACGTGAAACAAAAAGAAATGTGTGTTAAAATACAAATACAAATTTACTTGAACCTAGCTATAGACATAATAATGAGATGGGAAGGGTTACAAATAAGGAAACCATGAAAAAATAAGAACTAGATTCTAAAATAGTGTTCTTCCTTAAAACTAAAGGTGGTGTGGGTTATCAAAGTTGATTGGGGAATCAGATATTCATATCCTGTACTGAGAGTAGAAATAGCCATTCAGAGGCATAGCCCACAGCATGCCTGTTGTTATGCCATCACCGGATGGAAGCAGAGGACTGTAGTGGCACTCGTGAGGTACAGGACAGGTTGACCAGGAGGGCATCAAAGAGGGAGGGCAACAGGGTGTAGCTCAGACAGATTTGTTTTCCCTGGGTGATGGTAATAATTCAGAGGCTGCTCAGTCACCTGGAACAGAAGTTGGTACTGAGGTTAACACTTAACAAGACTTGGTTTCATTGGCGCCAAAGGGGTCTTAACCTTTCCCCTGATCACGGTACAATCAATGACATGATCACAAGAGGACTAGGTCAGTTTGGATGTTTGCTTCTCCTACCATGGAGGGCAAACAGTCCTGTCCATAACCCCACAAGCTGATGCTTACTTTGGATTTTGATACATCTGGCTCTTGCCTGCCTGGAGCTGCCATTGCTTCTAAATTGGGTTGGGACCTCCAAGTCTCTGCCTTATCCCTGTCCTCCTTGGAGAACTCACAGGGAGCCTGAGATGATGTGGGCGACCTCCAAGGCTGTACAGCCACAGCAGGCATGCTAGTTCAGTCAGGACGTATCTTAGTTCATTTCATGCTGCTACAATAGAATACCTCTGACCTGGCCATCTATAAAGACAGGAAGTTTATTTTCACAGTTCTGGAATCTTCTGGAAGCTTGAAAGTCCAGTATCACAGTGCTGCCATCTGATGAGAGCCTTCTTGATGCATCACAACATGGTGGAGACTTCACTTAGAGAGCGTAAGAACAAGGAAAGTCGAGAAAGCAGAACTTGCTTTCTATTACAAAGCCACTCCTGCAATAGAGATCTAACCCGCCCTACCATAATGCCCTTAATAGAGTCCCAAGGGCAGTGACTCCCTGACCTGACTACCTCCCAAAGGTCCCACTCCCCAATACCATCACAGTGGCAATTAAATTTCAACATGAAGCTGGGTGTGGTGGTGCACACCTAGAATCCCATTCTCGGGAGGCTGAGATAGGAGGATCACAGGTTTGAGGTCAACCTCAGCAACTTAGTGAGATTCTGTTTCAAGATAAAAAATAAAAAGGGCTGAGGGTGTAGCTCTGAGGTAGAATGCTCCGGGGTTCAATCCTCAGTACTTAGAAAATAATAATTCAACATGAATTTTGAAGGGGACATTGTAGCAGGATGCATGGAGATTGTAGCAAAACAAAAATTCTGTATACAAAGTGGTCTACAGATTCAACACAATCTCTTTCAAAATCTCAATGTCACTTTTCACAGAAATAGAGAACAATGATTCTAAAATGTGTATGGGAGCCAGGCGTGGTGGTGCACGCTCGTAATCCTAGTACTTGGGAGGCTGAGACAGGATTGCAGGTTCAAGGACAGTCTCAGCAATTTAGTGAGGCTCTCAGCAACCTAATGAGACCCTGTTTCCATACAATGGAGTAAAACAAATATGCTGATATATATGTTATATTTAGTAAACTTTTCAAGCATAGAAAAAATTTAGAAATATTATATCTGACGACTAAATACCCATCACTATACTTCAAAGCCCCACTACCATCTTTTTTCCTTTGCATCTCCTTGCTAACATAATTATTTTGCTGAGTTTTTTGATGCTGGTCTCATGCACACGTCTGTATTTTTCAGGAGACTTCTATGAGTACTAAAACATGTTTTAGAACCTTAGATGTTTCATAAATGATATTATAGAGTTCCCATCCCTTCCAATTTTCTTTTTTCTCCTAACTTATGTTTGCTTTTAAATTTCAGTTTTGCTGACAGGCATGGCTGCAGTTTATCCATTTTAAATAACACATAGTATCTGTTGCATGGATAAGCTCTAGTCTGTATTAAGTTGTTTACTATTTTTTTGTGATTACAAAGATTGCTGCAAGTAAACATTTTGTGCACTGTGTGTGTCTTCTAGGGAACGCCTTGACTTGAAACGCAGAGTCATTAGGTTTATGCCTCTCATCCCTAGCTTTATTAGAACTTCTAAATTGTTCTTTAATATCATTACATCAATGTACCTTTCCATCAGCAGTGTGCGGATATCCCCATCCCCACATCCCCACCCCAACTCCTTTTTAGGAAGAAATTAGATGACACTTGACTTTCAATTTTCTCCTGCCTGATTTCCAGTGAAGTAAAACATCTTCACATATTTATGAAATAATTCATGGCTCAAATAATGTACACCCTAAAAATCAGAAACCATTAGAACTATCAACAATTACATATTAAAATACATGGGATGGAGCTAAATACCAAAGGAAGGTATCTTTTTTTTACTTTGGTTCTGGGTAAACAAAGTTCCCCTCTAAGAATCTGATCTGCAGGTGCCTTGCATGTGTAACAGTTTGCTGTTCACCCGTGAGTCCTTTTCCTCAGCCCATATAGAAATGATAAGCCAGAAAACTCAGTTGCAAAGTTAAAGTAGGATGCATTGCATAGCTACAGAAACAGCACCACACAGAGAGAAGCATGGTGGAGTGTCCCGAGAGAGGCACTGCTGCCCCCCTGGACCCCTGCATCTTATATTTAGGTCTTTTCAAGAATGGCCGGTCTGGTCTGACATCACTGAACTTAGTCAGTGACTACGTAAGGGGATACATGGTGTCTTTTAGACTGCTTTAAGTCCCAGGGCCTGTAACTTTCTAGGTCTCTGTATCCATTTATCTTATCTCGTTGCCATGCCAACTGTATTGGTCAGGGTTCACTAGATTAGCAGAATTCACAGAATGAGTATATGAAAAAGGGATTTATTAGATCAGCTCACAATGTAGTCCTGAGTTTCAACTGCACGTGAAGAGTCAGAGGAATCAGTAGCTGGTTGGGCGGTCTAAGAGCTGGAGCCTTAGGATAGAAGCAACCACCAATTCAGTCCAGTCCAAGATGTGAAGATCAGGAAGCTCTTCGGAGAAACGATGGTGAAGTTTCAGTTCGAAGGCTGGAGGCCGACGATCTCAGACGAGAGCAGAAGATCAAGAAGCTCCTCAAGGAAACGGCAAAGTTGGAGACTGACGATCTCAGACGAGAGCAGACGCGTGTTCTTCAGGAAGAGTCCCGGCTCAGCTCTACGCGGTTTTCTCCTTCTTTTATCTAAGTCCTGCACCTATCAGAACCCTGCTGCCCACATTTAGGGCAGGACTTCCGGTTCAATCTGCTGTTAACACAACCAAAGTCACATGATCTTAGGTGGGTCAAGTTGACAAACCAGACCAACTATCACACCAACCCAGCAGCATTTGCCTGACTCAGCCTATCTTCATTGCTGAGCTAATAGGCCAGCAGCCTGTGTTTTTATCTTTGCTGTACCAGCTGCCCCCCAAATACAGGTGCAGATAGAGCCCGCTTTGTAGCAGCATATGGATTGTGTACCCCGCGTACCATGACAAGGTCACAGAGAAAAGGGGGAGGGAGAAGCTCTGGGTGTGGCAGGCGGGGCTGCATGTCATTCTCTGCCCAAGTGCAGCATAAGGGGCTTCAGCTACTTCTGCATTTTTTTTTTTCCTGGCAGTTAACACCAGGTCAGCCTGCATTTGAGTTTAAAATGTATACTATTTCAAGTTCCAGGACCACTCCAGTGAACTAAACAGAACAGGAAATCCTTGGGGAAGAGTTTGGGATCTGAAACCACACGACACTCTTACTTTGGCCAAGAGTCAAACACAGGCATCCAGGCATCTCCAGAGACAACCGCAGTTGTTCCAGTCCAACTGCAAAGTAGCTCTAAACTCCACACCTGGTATGTCCCATGATGGTGGAGTAGGGAGCAGGAGCGGGGCACCGAATGTTCCCAGAAGAAGGGGTTTCCAGTCAGCATGCTTACAGCTATAATCTAAATGATTGACCACATAAGTTAGAGGAAAGAAGATTTATTTTCTTATGGTTTCAGGTTCAGGTCATGTGAGGCCGGGGTCCCAGGATCTCAGGGGATGGTGGTGGGAGGCAGAGAGGGAGAGCACATGGGCTGTGCACCTCGCATCATGGAGGGTGGAAGCAAGCAAGAGGGAGAGAAGGAGGAGAGGGAACCATATATAAATCCAAGCCCACACCCCCAGGGATCCACCCCCTCCAGCTACACCCTACAGGCCCAGGCTACCACCCAACGGATTTATCCACTGCTGGGATTACAGCCCTCATGACTCAATTACATCAGCTCCAAACACCAATATATGAGCTCTGCAAGGGGCCATTCTATATGTAGCTATAACAGGAGGCTCTGGGCACACATGAGAAAAGGTGGTCATTGATTGTCCAAGATCAAATTTATTCTCAGGGCAGCTACACCCAGTCTCAGATTTAACAAATATGGAAGGCAAGGGCCAGAAAATAGTTTCACATATGTAATTAGAATAAATTTCTATCGTTCTCTTTCTCTGCACCAGGAAGGCTCACAACTCCCAAGGTAGCGTCTGCCTCTCCGTCCACACGTATGTCTTGTGGGCAATGGTTGATGGTATCTGAGTTTGCACAGAGGAGCCAAAAGGCCTGGAGAAGCAGTAGAGGAGGACTGTACTCCTGTGATGTTGTGCTCACTGTCAGAAATCCCCTTGGCCCAGAGTCCCTGGGCCTGTTTCTGTAGCCCTTGGTTTGCTTTCTAGCTCCTGGACACAGTTCCCCTCCCTTCTGCATGTCCTCACAGACTAGTTCTGCTGCAGTTTATCTTATTTTCTTTTTTAGCACCTCAGGTTCATTTCAAAGCCAGAACGAAACTCTGAGAAGCCTGGTCATGGCCTGCTGTTTCCCTTAAGCTACTACACAACTGCTTTGGCTTGCTAACGCTTTTCAAGTTAGCTCAACAGGCAAGAAAACAAGCTTGTGTGAAACAAACAAACAAAAAAAAAGAAGAGGTGTAGAGTTTTTTAATAGTTTCAGGAATGACAAAGAACAGAAACGATATTTGAGTTTCAACGTTAGTACTTGAGTAGATCAATCAGCAGTGACACCCGTAGGGGTGAGGAGAGCCCAGTAAGTGAGCACAGAGACACGAGATTCATTGGAGATGACAGTGACGGTGACAGTGGTGCCACTCGTGATGGGCCAGGAATCGCACTGTGTGTTTCACTACATCTTTTCCTTCAAGCCCCACGACAGTCCGTTGATGCAGACTTTCAAACGAAAAAAGCAGAGGCTTCCTGAAGGCTGAGCAGCCTGCTCCACCTCACTCAGCAATCTTGTCACAGATGCGGGAGGGAGGGATGGCACCACTAACGTCACACATTTGAGTTGATCTTTGGGTCTTTAATTCCTTGCAAAATGAGCTTCTGTATTGCAAGAGTTGGAAAATGACAGCCAGTGGCCCACATGTATCCTATTGCCTGTGTTTGTAAATAAAGTTTTATTGGTACACAGCCACACTCACTAATTTACATCTATAGATAGTTGCTTTCACACTACAGTGGTAGAGATTACAATGGTAGCTGTGACAGAGAACATGGGGCCTGCAAAGCCCAAAATATTGATGTTCTAGAGCTTCTAGAAAAAGTATGGCTAGCTCTGTCCTGTTGTCTAACTGCTTTGGAACTTTCTGGAGAAACTTTGGTCTTATTTCTTTCTCTTCATCCCTTCATGTTGGATTCTAATATCCATCCGAGAGGCGGAGGTTAAGTATTCTTTCTAGATAATTCTCCAGTCATTTTTAGAATCCCAGTTCTGCTCAAGATTGGCAGTTGCCCTCTTTCAATGTCTATAGTAAAGCTCCTAATATGTTCCATATTTTCCCCTAGGCCTTCAAACAGAAGAGTATTTTTATCCCTGCCTTCTACCACAGAGTTCCTGGGTGATTGCAGAGCCTCTGAAAGGCAAAGTTTTTAAAAACCCAGTATCCATGTTTCTCTGCTCTTTGCTCGTAACATCTCATGCCTCTTACATCAGTGCCCTGGGACCTGCCGGGACGGGATGGTGCACAGCAGGACTGTGTTCCTTCTGGAGGCTGTAGGACAGTCTGCTAACTTGCCTTTTTGCAGTTCCTAGAGGTCACCTGCATCCCTTGGCTCGTGCCCCCTCCCTCCCTCTTCAAAGCCAGCAGCCTAGCATGTCCTCATTTCTCTCTCTCTCTCTGAAATTTGTTTCCTTTGTCATCTTTCCTCTGACTTCCCCTCCCTCTTATAGGAACAGTTGTGATGGCGCTGGGCTCGCCAGGACAGTCTCCCCACCCTACCTTAGTCGCATCCACAAACCCCCTTTGCCCTGTCTTTTAGTCAGAATTCTCACCCCTGACATCTAAATACTTGACATACAAAACTTAAAGGAAGAAAGAGTTCTTGGGGCTCACAGTCTTGGAGGTTTCAGCCCATAAAGCTGGCTCCAAAGCAAAATGGTGGTGGTGGTGGTGCGGCTGGGTGCATGGAGGGATGCTGCTCTCACGTCATGGTGGCTGGAAGCAGAGATCGAGGGGAGGGGACAAGGGACATATATAGTCCCTAAGGCCACATCCCCAGTGACTTGTTTCCTCCAGCCATGCCTCACGTACCTATGTTGGTGCCCAGTAAATCCATTCAGATTATTAATCCATCCATGGATTTATCCGCTGATGAGATTAGAACCCTGATTCAATTATTTCACTTCTGAACATTTTTGCATTGTTGATACATGAGTTTTTTCCAGGGGACCTCCTACATCCAAACCATAAAACTCTAGAAGGTAACACACTTGGCAGCTCTGGGGTCAGGAGGTGGGCATCTTTGAGGAGACATTACTGAACCTACCTCACTATGTTTTTCTCTTTATTTGAAGTGGCCCTTAGTGTCCCAGAGTAAGGAGTGCCACAAAATCAGGCTTCTTGAGAGATCTTTCGGTTTCCATGATGCTCCCTGAGGCCTTTGTTAATACCCTGGGTCCTGCGCTCTGTCTGCTTCGGAAGCCCCTTGTTTCTCTGGAGTTTCACCGGCTGCTTCTGCTGATATCTATATAGAGTACACAGTGTACCATTTTAGGTTCATCTGGTTTCTACATCCAAACACTCCTTAATCTCAACCCTGACCAGAGGCCAGATGGTGGAGATGGGCAAGAAGCCATGACTGAGTGATAGTATTGTCATGGAAGTATTTGGCCAGTCCAATTTGTTAGGAATGTGGATAAGAGAAAGTTGTTGGAATTCCATCTGATGCAGCCCTCACCCCCACATCCCTCTTGGTTTCCTCATTGGTAAGGTCTAGATGACCTGTTTTCAGCTTTGCTTTACCTCCAGACACTGAATTTCTTTTTCCCCATCCACAACATCATCCCTTGGCTCCCAGAAAAAGCACAATTCCTGAACGTAGGTAACCATTATACACCTGGCTTGGTCACGACTCCCCTCCCAGTCCACCTGCCTTGCTCCAATCAAACCTGGGATCTGGGAGGAGCTGGGGAGATTGCTCCATGGAATCCTGGGACCCAAAGCAACCGTGTTAGCTGCAGTTCTCTTTCTGTGAGTAGTAAAGGCAGAAAACAAAAGTAAATGAAAGAAAACTCAAATTAGAATCTTGGGTACATTTCATTTTTAAGAAAATTACCAGAGATTTCCTTCTAAGTCCCATTCTCCCTAGCTTCCACATATTAGGGAGAACATCTGACTTTTCACTCTTTGTGATTTACTAATTTCACAGACAAAGGAGAAAACTTTAGTTGAGCAAAGAAGGCGACCTAACTGAGGGAGACGGGAGGGGGGAAAAGAGAAATACACTAATGCACATGATGTAAATAAACAAACTTACCAGAGTCGATCACTATGCTGAACATGGAAAGGAGGGAAGGGGGAGGGAGTGGGGTGGGATTTGAGGGAGAGCTAAATGAGCAATGTGTGCATGCATGCTTCTGATACTTACCAAAATGTATAACTACAATGCACCAATAAATGTAATAAATAAAATAAATAAATAAAATAAATAGAAAAAAAGAAAATTCCCAGAGAAAGAGTTGACAGGAAGAGTCACAAGTGAGATTGCTCATTTTAATCACTAGGGGAGAAACGGCTTTTTACAGCTTGAAAACAAAGACCCAAAGACAAGAACTGGTCATGTGTTCAGCTGATTCCTCTGCCAGCTGATTCAAAGTCTGACCTATTGTTAATTTTCTTACTACCTATTTGTTTTTTTTTTACTTCATGTCACTATCTAAAAATATTTTAAAATCCTTGAAACTAATTAAAACATAGAAATCTTTGTTGAGGCAACTGGAGCCAATGATCCATCCACATAAGACAGACTTTCTGGATGAATGTTTGTTTGTTTATTTATTGATTGATACTAGATATTAATCCCAGGGCTGTTCTACCTCCAAGATACACCCCCAGCCCTTTCTATTTATTTTTTATTATGAAACATGGTATTGCTAGGTTGCCGAGGATCTCACTAAATTGCTGAGGCTGTCCTTGAACCCACGATTCTCCTGTCTCAGCCTCCCAAGTACTAGGATGATAGGCACGTGCTACTATACCTGGCTAGGTGAGTATTCATTGGGAGAAACTCTTGGGAGAGGAGTGGATGCTACCTAACCACTCATTATATTCTAAACATAACATGGAGATCTAGCAGGGCTGATGTTAGACTTAATAGGGCTTTCGGATCGCATGGCAGGAGAAACACTCTAATCTGGTTTAAGCAGGGGCTGGGGCCAGGTCTGGTGGTCGTAACCTCAGCAGTGTGTGTGACTGCTCGCCTTCAACACTTGGCCACAGCAGATTTCCCTGAGTCTCTCGTCAGGAGATCATCCCTGGGGTGTCAACGATCAAGAAATCAGAGACTCAGTTGTAACAAGTTGACCTCACCTGTCAGTCCACTCCCCTGACCTCAAGGCACACATTTATTTCTAGCTGGAAAGGTTCAGTTCAGGTCATGGGGTTGACAAGACCATGACAGGCAAGAGAGCGCTGCGACATTGAACATGATGTGAAGCTACAGCACGGGGTTAGGAAAATGAGAAATAGTGCAGAATACTGTGGGACGGGTACACGTTACAAATCTATGTTTGAATTAATTTCAGAATTTTCAAATGCTTCTTAACATTTTTGTTTTACATTTTTATACTTGTATCGGTGCATCGTAACTATATATTATAGTGAGATTCAAAGTGGTGCGTATATACGTGCACACAGCACTTGGTGTGCTTCCTTTCTGCCGTCCTGGGCGCCACTTTACATTTTCCCTTTGTGAAATCTGTCATTCCTGGGCAGCTTCCTCCAAGTTTGTTAATAACCATGGATCATTCTCCAGGAGACAGTCTCATGCCCGACCTTGTCTCTCCATGTTTCCTGTTCATGGCAGATTTCAGAACAGATAGGAGATCCTCGGGAGATACATCAAAGGTTCTTACTTTTTTCTTTCTGTCAAAGTAAGGTATAAAGCTCTTTGGAGCATTCACTTTTCACTGTCTTTTAATTTCAAACCCAGTTTTAGAGATATCAGGAATGACATTGGTTCTTAGGAGGAGGATTCTCAACAATTAGAAGGTGAGATAATTTGTCCCCCCTTTGGCTCTTAAATGAAATATCTTTAAACTTAGTTTCTCCCTCCCTCCCTCCCTCCCTCCCTTCATTTCTTTTGCCTTTTCCCCTTTTTCTCTCCCTTCCTTCCTTCCTCTCTCCCTCCCTCCCTCCCTCCCTTCCTGCCTTCTTTCCTTCTTAGGAACACAACTGGGACTAGAATCCAAGTCTCTGGCCTGTGACTTCCGCTGATTAGGATGTGACCAGCATGGTGGTTGCACAATTCTATTTCTGGCTTTGCTATAGCATAGATAGAGCACTGATGTAGAAATTAGAATTTCTTTTTCTCATGCTAGCTCTCTGTCTTAGGAGCCATGCAAGTTTGGCCAAATCACTTAGCCATTCTAGACTTCAATTTTTCACCAGTAAAATATACATAATAACTTCCTTTTAAAAGAAAGTATAAAAGTAGTTGTGGAATGTTCCACACTCTAAGGACACTCTCATTGTAAATTGTTACTCTCTCTAGAGTAACCAGGGCCCCAAATACACCTCCACTCTTGTATTTGCAGTTTCAGCCTAAATTTCATTTGACCATATAAATTGAAGAACATCTCAGAAAATGTATCCAGCAGTTTCATGTCTCAACTTCATTATTGTCTCCACTCAGATTTTGATTTCTCTTCTCTATAAATTTCCTAATAATGGCTTTCAAAACTGCAAATGGTTCTCTGATCATTCACCTTAGGCTCTGTCCTCATGTGTCTCTACACGACTGGTTGTTAACAATCCGGATTACCCAATGTCCCCGGCTAATAATTGCACAATGCAAAGGTTTTCACATGTGTATGCAGAAGAGAACAACGGGTGGAACTTCAGGGTTCCGGTGGCCTTCAATGGGGATTCCCTCAGGTTCCAATGCACCCCACTTGTGAAGATTTAGAAACACTAGTGAGATTATTTAACCGCAAGCCTTATTAAACGATGTGGATAAAACTCCTGAAAGGAATTCTATAAAACGTTGAAAGTTGACCTTACTTGGATAAAAAGGGTAAGTCTCCACCACGTAGCGGGCATGGTGAACCTACATCTGTACATTTTTCCCCAGTGCTGGAGACTTCGCTCAAAAGTTCCAGCCAGTGGCTGAGAAGCAGCTTTGCTAGACCCCTTGAGGCCCTATTTGGTCTTGAGCTACTGGTTGTAGAAAAAGCCCCTTCCTCTCTGGAGGGCATTTTTATTTATCCTATGATCATATGTTTTGTTGAGTCGAGCACCTTTGACTTGGCAAAAATAAAACCTTAGCTTGTTGATGTAAAAGGGAAAACACAAAAGAAGAGTGAGTGGCTCCAGGGAGGAAGACTGAAGTTCAAATACAAGCTAGGGAGACTGTGTATGCAGAAGAATTAAACACTAAAAGGGACTTGTGTTTGTCCATTTGCCATCATTATAGCAAATGCCTGAGGTAACTAACTTATGAAAAGTTTGGCCCAGGTTATAGAGATTCCAGTCCAAGTATTTTATATCTTGTACGAAGGTAGGTAGCATGGTGGACCCACGGTTTTGGGTCTTGGATGGGAGTGTTAAGTGGCAGTGGTGGGGAGCATGTGGTAGACCAGAACCACTCACCTCATGGACAGGAAGAAAAAGAGGAAGAGCCAGTGACTTGAGAGGCTGAGGCAGGAGAATTGCAAGTTTGAGACCCTGTCTTAAAATAAAAAATAATAAAAAGGGCTAGGGTTGTAGCTTAGTGGTACAGCTAAGTTCAATCCTGAGTTCAATCCCAAGAACAGAAAAAAAAAGGAAGAGATCGGGTTCCAATAATCCCCTTTTGGGCTTCTTACTAGTCCCCACCTCTTAAAAGATCTGCCACCTCGAGACTGGGGTATAGCTCAATGGTAGAACGCTTGCCCAGCATGCACAAGACCCTGAGTTTGATCCCCAACACCATGAAAAAAAATAAAAGCGTCTGGTGGACTCATGTGTTAAACCACTGGTAACTTTGATAGAAAAGGATCTGCTACCACCTAGTAGTACCACCCTGGGGACCAGGCCATTAACACATGGGCCTTTGGGGGACATTCAAGATCCAACGATAGCAGAAAAGAAATGGACCTGTGCTGTCTGTGTCCTGACAGACCATTTAATTTTCTGTTCCTGGGTTTCCAAGCACTGCAGGGGAAAACTGCAATAAATCTCTGCCTGCAGCCTCTCAATTCATGCTTCCCCCATCACCTTGCCGGTCTTTGCTATTTCATTCATCTCATATCACTTCTGTTTCCCTACAATTTTTTCCTCATATTTAGCATTGACCTCAAGCCAATGGTTCTCCCCCTATGTCTCACTACTCTTAGCAGAAGATGTGAAATCCAATTGTATTGACAAGAGGAAGGATGCCTGGCAATGTCTGCTTCAACTTCTTTTCTCTTCACTTCAGAATCTTAAATTTTTACCTATCTTCCCCACTAAAACATTTTGGTGCTGTTCTTAATTTGTAAATGTCCTTTCTTTTTCAAATCTAGCCTTCTATTTCTGCTGGGTCCTATCTATTTTTTAGCCTCATCTGAATTTTACTTCATAAATTAATGTCTTTTGTTTACATATATGGTAGTTTCCTTTCAATGAGTTCTTGTTTTTAAATGGACAGTTTTCACTGCCCCATTCTAAACAAACATAAAATAAAATGAAACCATCATAAAAAAAAGAAATCCAGCTGGGCATGGTAGTATACATCTGTAATCCCAGTACTTGGGAGGCTAAGATAGGAGAATCGCAAGTTTGAGGCTAGCCTCAGCAACTTAGCAAGACCCTGTTTCAAAATAAAAAATAAAATAGCACTGGGGTATAGCTTGGTGGTAGAATGCCCCTGGGTTCAATCTCCAGTACAAAAAAGACAGAAAGAAAAAGAAACAAAGAAGAGAAAGAAATAAAGGAAGGAAGGAAGGAAAGAAAGAAGGAAGGAAGGAAGGAATCCCTTGGTAATAGCAAATCATCGGCTTTTTTCTCTTTCACTCCAAAGCATGACAGAATTGTAATCCATACATACTACTTATATTCTAACCTACCTCAACCAGAGCACTCACCCTTCAGCCTGCCCCACTGTCTACTCTAAAATGTATCAGGTGTGGACCTGATGGTTTAAGACCAAGTGTTTTCTAGAGTAAAAGTGCTGAACCACATGCAAAATAAACACTGCAACTGGAATCTAAAGTTCACGAACTGACCTCTTCTCCATCTATACCCGCTTTGATTCTGCTGGATGTTCACCTTGGTCTCTATGGCTGTTGCTCATGTTGTTGTCCATGCCTAGCTGTATTCTGGGCTCTGGAATCCCACTTTTCTGTAGAGTATTCTCTTTTCTTCTCACAGGAACTTGTCCATAATCATTTTGGAAGTCTCGGAACCCAATACTGGCTTGATGGGTTTAGAAATGTCCCTTTACTTATAATTAGCAGCAATCTCTATTCATGAAATCCATCTTTTTTTCCTTCCTTCCTTCCTTCCTTCCTTCCTTCCTTCCTTCCTTCCTTCCTAACTCAGGGCCTTGCGCATGCTAGGCAAGCACTATTCCACTGAACTACACCCCTAGCCCTTTTAAATTTTTTATTTTGAGGCAGGGTCTCATTGATTTTCCCAGGCTGGATTCAAACTTGCCATTCTCTGGTCTCAGCCTCCAGAGTACCTGGGGTTATACCATAAGTGTATATAACACACCTGGCTTTTTTCTTCATTTAGTCTATTTGTCTTGTCTACATTGTGGGCTATTATTGACTACCTGGTTCTTGACTTTTACCTTCTCCTGGACTCCATCACTATGACATTTCTCTTTCCTGGCTTCTTCATCATTGACTTGACCTCAGACTTTGTGACCTCTCTCAAAGTCTTTTCCTCAGTTCCCTTCTCCAGTCTTTCTACATGTTTTCTCTGGGAATTGTCATTTTTCTGATGAGCTCCAAAGAATTCAGGCCTTTGCTTAGTCTCCTCATTTTGTGATTTTCAGCATGTAAAGTATTTAGCAAATCATTTTTGATTCTATTTCCCCATCCATTATCATAAGTACTGAAATAGCTTCGTATGGAGTCACATTACTTCTAATTCCTTTCCACTTCAATTCCTCATGAGCCTGTGCATGAATTAACTTCCTCAGATCAACATTTTGGTTGTGGACTCCTTTCCTTCAAAATAAAAAATGACATACTGTTTTACATCAAACTTTCTAAATTTCTATCCAGAATTCCTCATACTCTAACAATTACCTATTCTCCCACTCACTATCCCGTGAATCTTTCTGCCAGTGGCTCTCATTCCTAATTCTTCATACTGTGTTGTTTTCCACAGTGTTGCCTAAATTAAACAATTTCTCTTGGTTTCTTGCTACTAAAGTCCTAAGTATTGTTTAAGGCCAGGCCCAATACCACCTCTTTTGTAATACCTTTCTTAAAGTATTTCGACTAATCGTAGTTTCCCCTTTGAATGCCTATAGTTCTATGAATTATGAAAGGATCATTTACCATAATCTTGAATTATAACGTTTATGCACATATAAAGCCTCTCTTATTCCTTTAAAACTCCTGCAATATCTACCAAACTAACTTGGAAATGGTAGGGAATGATAAATGTTTCTTAAGTGAATAGTAACTCCTTATTTTGGAATGTTTGGGGTAATACCTCTTGTTATGGTTTAGATTTTTAGAACATTCCCCATACTTAGCCGAAACAAGGCAATCATGTTAAGGAGGGGCTTTGTTTCTGAGGACAGGTCCCTGGGGATGTGGCCTTCAGGATTACATATGGTCTCTCCTCCCCCTGCTCTCTCTCTTGCTCCTGGCACCCATGATGTGAGAGCAGAGCCCTGCTCTCTCCCTCTCTGTACTTCCTACCACCATGCCATGAGCTCTGCAGACCCAGCCTGACATGAACTACCTCTGAAATATCCAGAACTGTGAGCAAATAAATCTTCCTTCTGCTAAGCTGTGTGGTCAGTTGTTTTATATCACAGTAGTGAGAAGGTTGACTGAAACACCTCTCTAGAGGTCAGATGCAGGATGGAGAAACATAAAAGCTTTATAACCATTAAGAAACTCAATATTTCTGTGAGTTGGCATTGATTTACACTGGTTATTACACTTTTTTCTTAATTGGTTGCAATCTTGGATGACAAAACTTGAAATGCCCACACAGTTCTGATATTATTTACTTTTTCCTGGTAGTTCTATATAAACACTTATTCCCTTTTGGCCCTTTATTTAAGTTTTTTGTTCCTTTTGTCTGGCAAACTTGGAGCTGGCGAGGAGCTTTCCTCCTGTAGCATTCTTAAATCTAATTCATTGTACTCTGAAAAACATCCTGGATGTGCTCTGGCTTCCCATTGCTTATGAGCCCAGAACTTTGCTTTCTGCTCACCTGCTATGACCTTCTGTTTTGATAAGGAATCATGTTGCCATGTCCTAAAAGAGCAGCCAAAGCATTTGCTAATTAAGCAAGGATCTATCTGGTATCTGGGGAGTTTTGATTGTTGTCACACTCTTTCAATATGAGTTCAAGAAACAAAATAAACTTGAGCTCTCTTGCTCCAGAGTTCAAGTATTAAAATTCAACAATTGTGGATGCATTGGGCATATGCTGAGCTGTGTAAGAGTTTCTGTTTATTTCCTTTTTGAACTTTTGGCTGTTCTATAATTTGCTGCTTCTGCATAGAATTCAGAACCAGTTTGGAGGAATTGGCATTCACTGAGATAGAAATTATTTTTGAGTAATTACTTCTACAAACCTCATACAGTATCCCACAGCAAAACTCCATTGTGACTTAGTTGCTATAAAGTCCACTGCTATTCGAATTTCTGTAATTACATTTCTCTGTGCATACAGTAATGGTTGATTCATAGAATGTTTGAAATTTACTTCACGCACATGGCAATAAGTGGGTGTTTGGCTGTGGGTGCTGGTGTCCTCCTGTCGTTGTTAGTTCCTCCTCTGTCTCTCCCTTCTCACTCCCTTTTGCTTCTCTTCCCCTTCCTCCTCCTCCTTCTGCTTCCACCTTATTTCCAACTTTTGCTTTAAAAGATTGTTTTTTTTGCACTGAAGAGAATTTTAAAGACAAGAATTCTGCCTATTAGATGAGCAGATTGCTAATGAAGTATGTGAGAATCCTATCCTGTTTTTGTAAATCATATCTATAATATTATGATTATTTTCTTTTTTTAATATGCTTTTATTGGTGCATTATAGTCTCACATCATAAATGATTATTTTCTATGATTAAAAATCCTCTACAGGAAATTTCAAAAGTATGAATATTAGGTAAATGAAACAGGAAATACTCATTATTTATAATCCCAATTCCCATAAATATTCATAACCATAATCATTGTAAGCATTTTGGTTATATTACATACATCTATCCTGAATTTCCCCAAGCACTCTTCAGTGAAGAGATATAAATAAAAACGTATTATAGATTAAGCTGTTCTGGTGGTATCTTTCTCATCCATACAGCTGCAGAGACTGGGCCTCCTATCTATCTGGTCTTCCCTTTCTAGAATTCTGGGGAGTGGCTGGAGCAGGTTACACGTGCGCCTGCATGTGCTCCCACACAGTGTAACTCTTGCCCTCGCATGAGTCTCTTGCCCTCTCTGCTCTGGGATCCTAGTGGGGGCTCATCACACTCAGCACCTTCAGCTGCTGAAGTTTCTACCATCCTGGTGGGCCTCACAACAGCGTTGTTTGGGTTGCAATGTTACACAGAAGAGTCAGCCTCTAATGCTGTGGTGAGACTGCTGCCAGCTTACAAGGAAACGGGTTGTGCTGAAGAACTCCATTACCTCCTGGGTCCTGATTTTGTTCTCATTGAAAACAAAGATACTAAGGAACATTCCTCAAATTTGTATATGCTGTGAAGCTTTGATGCGTGGTTTATCCATGCCTAAAAGGATAGGAGTAAGGATTTTAGCATAAGTTCAAAAGGGCAATTTCGCAAGCACAGTCAGAAGGGACAAAGTTTGACTACAAGTTTACTTTAGGTCTGGAGTATTGATTGGTTGTAATATCTGTAAAATATTCCACCAGTTGTCATGGAGCTATCAGGTAACATTAATGAGTGTTTTTAAGATCAAAGGAGATTAAAGTCAACTTTATTCTGGATATATCGTATTATTATTGAATAATAGAATATTGTTTGGTTTAACTCATGATTGCATGTGTATCTCTTGTCTGGAAAGAGCTTGGGGAAGTTTAAGAATAGATGTATGTAATATATCCAAAATACTTAAAACACTGTGTTCTGAACTGGACACTACATTTCAGGTGGGATGATAAAAACTTAAAGTATCCAGGATGACGAACTAGCCCCAAACTAGGAAATAATGGGAAAAAATGTGGATGTCTCCAAGTCTGGCATTAAAACAAAATAACACAAAAATTAATAATGAGGACATTACAGCTGTCTTTATTCTGCAGCACTCTTGAGACAACAGAGGGAAAAATAATGAATATGTATTTAGTACCTACCATGTGCTCTGCTCAGCCTGAGTGAGGCTTGTTTTGTGTCTGTGAATACAAATTCATTAGAATTCCACAGCAACGTTATGAGGCAGGAGCCTTTATACCTAATGTGATTCCAGGAGTGGGCATGTAGACCAGTCCTATTCAGTCAGAGCCTTGGGTCTCTGGGCCTCAGTGACTCAATTCATGACTGTGGGTTTATTCTAGGACCTTTAATGGAGACATCTGGGAAGAGTTATTCTTTTTTTTCCTCCAGTAGGATTCTGAAGGGCTAAGATGTAAGCCTTGAGCTGCTGGCAGACAGTTTGTCACCAAGAGGCAAAGGAAAGTACATGACAGTGGTGCCAGCAGACAGGAAACAGTGTTGGAATAGGCTGATGAAATGTGTTTTTGAATTTAGTCCTCACCGTGTATGTAAAGATGATTCCATTATCATCCCAGCATAGCAAGGGATAAAGCAGCATCGTGACGATAATGAGTTCACGATGCTATTCCTAGCAGAGCCAGGATCCATGCCCAGTGTGGCTGCATTTCTGAGGTACTCATTGAATTCCTTCCCTATTCTTACTCAGATTTTAAAAATTAAAATAAAACTGAGTACGTGATTATCTGCAAGATATTTCCCTGATTAAATCCGACTCTCATTATAAAATTTCATGTTCGGGGGTAGATTAATATACCAGCAAATTTAGGTGAGGATGTAAAGTTCAGTAACTTCTCAGAACAGGTTTACATTAGAGTTCAAAGCTACTTCTACAGTTTTGCTGTTCCTCCTTTTCTGCTGCCTAGAGAGGTAAATAAAGATTTTATCTGCTTGCACTGCCTCTTGCAGTGGGATGCATAGTGGTTGCTTTTGATTAGGATTCATTGGCAATTGCATGACGACCTTAGGACAAACAACAGGTGTTGAGCCATTGCAGATTGCTGGGGAGTGGTGAGGAAGGGTGCTAATTGCTTATAGGTTAAAACGATTCTTTTCTGAAGCAGAGACCTTTAGCTTAGGGATTCCACACTGGAAAGAATTAGAAATTCAACTGAATGAAGAACAGCTCCCAGTGCTCAGTGCAAAAATGATGTCTCTTTAGACCAAGCTGCAAGTCTTGCTTAATGATTATGAACTCTTAACTACTAGCAAAAAGGTACAAGTCATGGAGGTCATTATATAATAAATAGAACTATTATTGATGTTTTTTTTCCACATGACACTGAAATCTAAATATCATTACTTTAGTACCTTGTGATTTGTCACATTTTACCAAGTCTGAACTCTTTCTCTTTAAAAAAATCAATATATTTTAATATTATGTGGTATTGAGTTTCCTCACTGACAGCTCATTCATCCATAAGCCATTAACTTTCCTGGCTCACTCAATAGAGCAGTTGAAGTTGAATTCATTTAAAAACACCAATAATGAGCCAGCCGCAGTGGTGCACGCCTATAATCCCAGTACTCGGGAGGCTGAGACAGGAGGATTGTAGGTCCAAGGCCAGCCACAGCAACTTAGTGACACTCAGCAACTTAGCAAGCCCCTGTTTCAAAATAAAAAATAAAAATAGCTGGGAATGTAGCTTAGAGGTAGAATGCCTCTGGGTTCAATCCCAGTACCAAAAAAAAAAAAAAAACCAATAAAGATAGCATGTGAACCTTAAAGATTACTTTTGTTTAATATTTTATTATTCAAATAGCTCTAGCTCTAGGAAAATTAGAAACATTACTTTCCAGAAAATTGATTTAGAAATGGAGTATACTATGGATAACCTAGCTTTCACAGTCATTATGCTTAAGTTTCCGTTCTTCCTGCTCACACCAAATCCACTGCATTGGGAAATCTGTGAATTCTGCAATTGTATTTGAAGTATGTCTACTTTTTTGAAACCCCTGTTGCCAATACCCAACAGCTTTTATCTAGGGTTCCACCATAGTCCTCAAACTAGTCTCTTCCCTTCTCCAGTGGTCTTCCTATATACTTCATTCTTCAGACAGTTGCTAAAGTGATATTTTAAACAAATGATTAGGCTATATCAAACCCCTACTTAAAATCCGTTTGGACTTTTGATGGCACTGTGGTAAAACGCCAAGCCTCTTTGTCCTGCCCCCAAGGTCCTGGGAGTTTGGGCCCTTCCTACCTCTCCAACCATGTAGCAGTCTCTCCTTCCCCCTGGTCAGCATGTTCCAGCTGTAACAACCTTTTCTGCTCCTCAAACAGACCAAGTTCATTGATGACTGAGGGATTTCTGTCTGCCTCATCTGCCTGTGAGGCTCTTTTCTTAGATCTTCTCATGGCTGGCTCTGTGGCATTCAGATCACAACATGCATAGCATCTCATAAGCTTTCCTGAGAGCTGGACCGAAGAGCCGCTTCCAGTCCCTGATCAGTTTTATCACTGCAATTATTATCACTTCCTGTATCTTCTTATCATTTTATATATTTGTTCTTTATCTGTCTTGCATCACTAGAGTGTAGCTTTCTGTGTTCATCAGCTTTCTGCCACTATAATAAATACCTGAGATAATTCAACTTATAAAGAAAAACAGTTTGTTTGGTTCAGAGTTTGGGAGGTTTAAGTCCATAGTCAATTGGTTCTGTTGATTTGGGCCTGTGGTGAGGTAGCACATTGTGGTGGGAGCTTGTGGTGGAGCAAAACCACTTACTTCATGATGAGCCAGAACGAGAGGGAGAGGAAGGAGCTGGTGCCCCACTATCCCCTCCCAGGGCACATCTCCAGTGATCTGAAGACCTCTCACTACATTCCATTCCCTAAAGGCTCTACCACATCCTAAGAGCACTAGGCTGGGACCAAGCCTTTACCAAATGGGCCCCTTGGGGGTACTTAAGTTCCTAACCATAGCTGTCCCCAACAACTTAGACGAGTTGCTGATATTGAGGGTCTCCATACATGCTTGGTGAGTGAAAGGGTCTAACTATATTTCAGTTAGGAGAAAAATACTTGAAAATGTTATAAATAAAAGCAAAATATAAATGTGCATTACTTCAACTACATACAATAGTGTAAGTATAGTTAGACTAGGAAGACTATACTAAAATGGTTAGTTCTAAGTTGGGATTTTTTCTTTTTAATTTTTTTAAGTTCAAAAATCTCTTTTTTGACACAATATCTGAACATATTTATGAGATACAGTATGATAGTTCTATTCATGTATATAATGTGTAATGATTATATAAGGGTAATTATATAAGGTTAATTAATCACTAGTAATTATGGAAATGTACATCAAAAGCATTTTCATACCAATTTGGATGAAACTATTTTTACAAAAGATAGAAAATAACAAGAATTGGTGAGAATGTGGAGAAACTGGAACCCTTGTTGTGCATTGCTAGTGGAAATATAAATTGGTAGAGCCACTGCAGAAAACAATGCGTCTTTTTTGTTGGAGGTGATGTTGGGATTGAACCCAGGGACTCTCTCACACGAGGCAAACATGCTCTATCACTGAGCTACATCCAAGCTCAACAGTATATCTTAAATAATTCCACTTCTAGATGGGTGTGGTGGTACATACCTGTAATCCTAGTACTTGGAGACTGAGAGAGGAGGAACACAGGTTCAAGAACAGCCTCAGCAATGTAGTGAAACACTCAGCAACCTAGTGAGACCCTGTTTCAAAACAAAAAATAAAAAGAGGTGGGGATGTAGCTTGGAGGTAGAATACCCCTGGGTTTCATCCCCAGCACAACAAACAAACATGCAAACAATTCTATTTCTAAGTGTATACTCCAAAGAATTGAAAACAAGAATTCAAACAAATATTTGTACACCAATGTTTACAGCAGCAGCACATGCAACAACCAGAAAGGGGCTACAGTACAAGTTTCTACTGAGAGATTAATGGATGAAATCTGGTCTGTAGGTACAATGGGATATTATTCAGCCTTTAAAAGGAATAAAAATTAGATACATTCTGACATGGATGAACCTTGAAACCATACTCTAAGTGAAATAAGACAGACAGAAGGGGACAAATACTATATGACTAAATTTGTATGAATACTTGTATCTGCTTACCTCAATCATATGTTGAAATGCTAAACACCAAGGCCACTACACCAAGGTAGTAGAAAGTGGGGCCTTTTGGGTACTTAGATCACCATCATGAAGGGGAGAAGTGCCCCTGTAGAAGAAGCCTAGGGGACTCCTTCGCTCCTTCCACCATTTGAAGACTTAATAAGGGCACCATCTATGAACAAAGCGACAGACACTCATGAGACATCAAATCTGCCAGGATTTTTTTTTTTTTTGTACTGGGGATTGGTCCCAGAGGCATTCTACCTCCAAGCTACATCTCCAGCCCGTTTTCATTTCTTATTTGAAAACAGGGTCTCACTAGGCTGCTGAGAGCCTCGCTAAATTGCCGAGGCTGGCTTTGAACTTGTGATCCTCCTGTCTCAGCCTCCCAAGTACTAGGATTACAAGAATGTGCTACCAGTCCCGGTAATCATGGTCTTCCCAGCCTCCAGAACTGTGAGAAATAATTTTCTGTTGTTCACAAGGTACTCAGTACATGGTATTTTATTGTATTAGCCTGAACAGACTAAGACATATGTGATACCTAGAATAGTCAAATCTATAGACAGAAAGCGTAACAGTGGTTAACAGGGACCAGGGGGAGGGGAACAATGAAAATTTATTGCTTAATGCTCAGAGAATTTTGGTTTAGGATGATCAAAATGGCCTTGAGATAGATAATGGTGATGCCTACTCGATAATGTGAATATACTAAATCTACTGAATTGCACACTTAAAAATGGAGAAAATGAATTTAAGTTTCAAATCTCCAACTGTAAAACTTCCTGGAGAAAATACAAGAAAGTTTATATTACCTTGAGTTAGAAAGAGATTTCTTTTTTTGTGTGTGTGCAGTACTGGGGATTGAACCCAGGGACATTCTACCTCCGAGCTACACCCCCAGCCCTATTTTATTCTTTATTTTGAAACTGGGTCTCACCAAATTGCAGAGGGCCTCGCTAAGTAGCTGAGGCTGGCTGCGAACCCAGATCCTCTGGTCTCAGCCTCCTACGTACTGGGATTATATGTGTGCACCACCATGCCTGGCTAGAAAGAGATTTCTTAGATACAAAAACAAAAGCATAATTTATAAAAGAAATAATGGAAATTTATGCTTTATCAAAATTAAAAGCATCTACTCTTCAAAAGATAGTAAAAAAATTGCAAAATATTAATCTAATAAAATTCTGTATCCTGAATTAAAAATAACTCTGATAACAAAATGAGAAAATGAATAAATCGATAAAATTGAGGAAAACATGGATAGTCACTCCCCAAAGATGACCGGATGGCAGATACGCAAAAAAGCACATCATTGGTCTTTATGGAATTAGAAACTAAAACCACAATGAAGCATCACTATTTTATAATGCTAATTAAATTTAAAACTTAATTACTAGAATGACTAAACTTTCAAAGGCTTATCGTATCAAACATCAGTAAGGATTTGGAGTAATTGTAACTCTCAAGTAATGCTTGCAGGAATGTGCAATGCTTCAACCATTAGAAAATAATTTAGAAGTTTCTTAAAATTTTAGGCATGCACATAGCATTTGATACAGACATCATAACCCTATTTGCCCCAAAATGTCATATCTTGTAAGACAATTGTTCATAGAATGTTTATTTTTAATAGCCAAAGTTTAGAAACAACTCAAATGCTCACCAATAGGGTGATTGGCTAAACAAATTGTGGTATAGCCACACAGTGGAATATTATTCAGTAATAATGTGGAGTGAATTGTTGATACAATGACATAGATGAATCTCAGAATAATTTTCCCAAGTGAAGGTAGGAAATTAGATGAAAGGAATGCATGATATGTATAAAAATATTGAAATTACAAGCCAATATAGTGAGGCAGACTAGAAGTTGCCTGGTTGTTGAATGAGAGTGAAGGAGGTAGGAGGCATCATGAAGAGCCAAGAGGAAACTGGATGCCACCAAGGGTAGAAGTGCCCCTTACCATGATTCTGATAATGGTTTCACCCGTGTGTACTTATGTTATACCTTATCAAGTTTATACTTTAAGTACAGTGTGTTATATATCAATTATATCGTAAACAATTGTTTAAAAGTTGAAAAAGGAAGGAAGGAAGGAGAGAAAGAATACTCTCATATATCTCTAACCCTTGTTAGAGTTTGGTTTTTACTTAATTCGAACTCTAAATATTTTAATTTTGAAATGTTTCAAAAATATCTTAATCTTACTGAAACTTCTGCATAGCAATAAACTTTCTAAAAACAGAAACTAAATCTAATGGTAAGGAATCTTATTGTTGATTTTGTGACTGTTTTATAGAGACCCCTATTGATACTTTTGCATGCATGAGAAAGAAATTTAGTTAAGAATCAGTATCTTAGCTTGCTTTCAATAAAGTATCCTGAGACAAATATCACAGCTTCCAAATTTTTCTTCCCAAATGCTCTGCTAGATGTCTGTTTTTGCCTTTTCTAGATATAATAAAATAAAATAATAATATTATTAAATAATAAATAATAAAATAAAATGAAACCCTTAAAATATAATAGTAATTAAAGTATAATAGTAATTAGTAATACTGCATCATTTCATCTTATTATCACAACTGTTCATAAAGTCAGTGTTAAACACTCATTATAAACATAATTTTGTAATATTCTATCCCCAAACTTAATTCATCTTTATAGGAAGAGCTGTACATTTGGGAGCAATAGTGCATCGTAGCCAGCATACCTGGGTTGAGGGATCTCTCTAGCTGTGTTCTTATTACTGTGTCATGTTTAGTGCTTTGTAGGACAATTAGATATGTAGTAAACAATGATTTTGGTTAAATCATTAATTTCCTAGCCAATTTCTTCTGCTCTTTGTTCAGTGTATTACAGCCCCAGAAAAACAGACTATCTTTCTCTTTTTTCCTTCCTTTCTCCCCTTCCTATTCTAGATAGAATGAATGATGTTCAGAGACATGCACAATTTTACACCATATTTTATATTTAAAAATAGCTTTCATATGACAAAAAGGTGGATGGATAAACTTTACCACCCAGAGTGTTGGCTTTGAAGCTAATTAAAATCTGGTGAATTCTGAATTAGCTCGTGGGTCCCTACAGTGATGGAAATTGCTTCTTTCTAGTATTATTGACTGACGAAGAGGGTGACATCTTGTTTGCATCCTTTGGACAAGTTCATTAATTTCCCATAATGGTTGTTTCAGGTAAATACTCCAATATTTAATTAGCAGGCTCTATTTGGTGAGCTTATAAACAATTACAAGACCTTCTCTCTTCCGTCTGTGTTCAGGACTCAGATGCTTTTTATGGCCAGTCTGACTCATCTTCAGTCAATAGTTGTAGGCCTGACAGCTGTCATTAATAACTATTAAACCAAATGCCTATATTTTTTCATGTTCTAAAAATAAGATTCCATCAATCTTGAAGATTAACTTTCTGGGCAGCGCAAGTTTAAAGCCTCTTCAATCCAAGTCTTCCAGTTCACACCACTTCATCTAAATAGTCTATGTCAATGCGTAACAAATTGAAGTAACATATAAGTGTTCAAATTTTCTATAATGAGCATGTGCAAGTGTTGTATTGACAATAACCTGGTGAAAGGGGACATTCAATTTCTACATATATCGAGAATGTGCCATGAGGCACATTTCCCAGAGAATTGGCAACTTAGAATCCTGGGAGATCCGAAGGCAAGCAAGGTTTTTGTTGTGGGTTATTTTTTTTTTGTGGTACTGGGGATTGGTAGAATACCAGGGGCATTCTACCTCCGAGCTACACCCCCAGCCCTATTTTTATCCTTTATTTTGAAACAGGGTCTCACTAAGTTGCAGAAGCCTTACTACATAGCTGAGGCTGGCTGCGAAACCCGGTCTCAGCCTCCCGGTCTCAGGATTACAAGCGTGCGCCACCACATCTGGCCTTGTTGTGGGTAATTTGCTACTAGAGAAAAGCAAGACTGTGCTAGCTGGCCTTAAAGCGGGGTCTCAAACTCAGTGTCATGAGTGGTCAATATAAATGAAAGTAGCAGTCAGGTGTTTCTAGACGTAAAACTGAAAGGCACAAATCCTGTTCTTCCCAAGAGTTTAGCGTCTTGTGGATTACTACTGCAATAATGGATCTAAGGCCTAATTGTTGCCATAACTTCTAAGTTTTAAAGGGCAGCTAAAATCCAATATTTAAAGAGATATGTTCATTCTCCAAATTTTTAAAATTTTCCAAGAACACCATTTATTTTTAGCAAGCTGTTAGCAATCATTATTCGCATCAACAAAGGACATCTGCAGGTCAGGTTTTTGCAGACTGTTAGTATAGACAGTCAAGTATCATTGTTTGAAGATTGCATATGAGAAAACTCATCTACTTGCTAAAATTCTTAAACTCAAAATCCATAGTGCCACACTCCCACGGTTATTCTCAAACATGCATGGAGTGGCAAAAGAGTTTAGTTGCCTCCAGTATGTCTTCCCAGCTCACGCTGAACAAGGCAATGCTGTCTTCTTGCTTCAGTTCCTCTGCCACTGTGGTTTGGATCTGAAATGACCCCCACAGTCTCATGTGTTGGAGGTGGTATTTTGGGCAAATGAGTGGCTCATGAGGGCTCTGAACTCCTCAGTGGATTAATCTGTTGATAGAGTAACAAACATCTGGGAGGTGGGACCTGTTAGAGCAAGCAGGTCACTGGGGGCGTGCCCTGGAGGCCTGTTTCTCTCCAGCCCCTGCTCTTCCTCCCCTATCTCCCCCATCCTTGCACACCCCTTTCCCCTCCCCCTTCTTCCTAGTTGTCATGAGCTGAGCAGTTCTCCTCCACCACACCCTTCTGCCAGCCATGAGGTTCTACCTTCCCTCAGGCCCACAGCAATGGAGTCTGTCCACCATGGAACCGGAGCCTCTGAAACTGTGAGCCAAAATCAACTTTTTCTCCCTTACGTTGTTTGTGTCAGGTATTTTCGCCATGGCAACAGAAAGTTGACTTACATACTGACTTAAATAAGTGACCTTTTATGGTCTATTTGGTACCACACTTTTCACATTTTCTGTATTCTTATTGGTGGCTTTGTTGTTAACTGGATAAAGTGATTTTTATTGTTGCTAAGAGCAAGGAGACTATGATGTACTTTATAGAGAGAATACTTGTGTTAGAGAAGCTTCATTTAGACATGAGTTAGACAGTGCTATTGAAATCCAGGTGTGATGGCGCACATCTGTGATCCCAGGACTTGGGAGGCTGAGACAGGAAGATTGCTGGTTGGAGGCCACCTCAGCAACTTAGCAAGGCCCTGTTTCAAAATAAAAAAATAGGGCTGGGGATGTAGCTCAGAGGTAGACTACACCTGGGTTCAATATAAATAAATAGTTCTAGTGTGTGTGAATTCAGTGTTAATGAATTGTTTCATATATATTAAATAAGTTCTCTTTAAATAGAAAACATACGTTTATCTAGTGATTAGTTTACAAAATTGTGACCAGAAGCTTGAAGGGCACTAATCCCTCATTTTTCCTAAAAGCACTGGTTCGGTATTTGCTTATTCAGTATTTATGGTGACATTTTAGAGTGTAACTACTGCAAGGAGCAAGAAACAACCATGATCTCTTGTTATTGGTGTGAGTTACTCAACAAAGCCAAGTTTTATTACAAATCCCGAGTCAGTCAGTAAAGTGAGTTAGGACTGAGGAGTAACAGGCTGATAAGTGGAGCTCTGACTTAGAGACGGGGGCAGAAGTGAGGATCTCTGAGTCGCCCCTGTGTCCATCCCACTCCTAAAGTCAGTTCTCCTCCCACATGTGGTTCTGCCAAGTACGGGAGAGGTTTGGGCGTATTATTACCAGTCAGGTAATCAGTAGAGCTAGCCCAGGGTTAAGTCAGAGATTTCTCTTCTAATTGACTTCCAGAATGAATGTCACTGTGACCACCTGGGTGTTTCCATCAGAGGAAAGCATTTTCACACCATTGCATTTGGGAGATGATGAAGGCATCTGTGGACCAAACACACTGTCAAGAAAAAGTCACGTGACACCTTCATCTTCTATCCAGACGTGACAGCTAGAGATAAGGTGGGTTAAAATTGCATGCTGATAATAATGAGTTTGTTCCCATGGCATACCACAATTACAGTGTTTATTAGAAGAAGCTGTATGATTTTATCAGGCTGAGATATGCATCATTATTTTCAGAAGTAAGAGAAGGGATTGGATCAGTATACAAAAGAGAGTTTAGTAGTTTGTCAGAAGATGCTCAGGGATATCAAATCAATTTTGAGTTTCCTCTTACCTGTTCATCTGAAAGACAGCTGTGTAATAGTTTGTCAGGGGATCAAATATATTTTTGAGGGGGAAAACATAACAAAATGGATGCAATGAATGATTTTATTCTTCAGAATTTCAGACTGACTCCTCCTCGTAAAAAGTAGCCAAGCCAGGCATGGTGGCACGTGCCTGTAATCCTAGTACTTGGGAGGCTGAAATAGGAGGATCACAGGTTTGAGACCGGCCTCAGGAATTTAGGAAACCCTGTTTAAAATAACAAATAAAATAGGGCTGGGGGTGTAGCTGGATTGCCAGGTCATCTTTAAGATCAAGCTGAAATTGTTGACAAATTTTACATATATATATTTTATTTTATCCAAAACTACTCAGGAAACTAATGAAAGTATGAAGACAAATACTTGGATTTATTCAAGGGTACACACTTAAAGAGGAGGGGATAAATGGCAACGTGTTAAGATAAGTTGGGGGTGTTGGACATGATAGACTCAGAGTTTAACTTGCTTTTTAGATCAGCTCTGATTCTAAGGCAGTTAAGAAAGGGGAAACATGATATAATGAGTATCCCAACTTTGCTTATCAAAATGAGTGGTACCACAAACCATAACAGTATGTAGAGTGTTCCTATATAAAAAGAATAATTCTCATTTTCCCTGTTTGGGAAATTCTTTGATAATCTTTCTCTGAAGAGGTTTTTAATTCCCTTGATTTGTGCTTCTACACCTTTTTCAATGCCTGTTATCCTTAAGTTTGCCCATTTAATGTTATCTCAGATTTCTTAAATGTTCAGAACATGATAGTGTGATCCGTTTTGAACGAACTATCTTCTAAGACTGAGGCTCTATTTTTTTCCTCGTGTTCTAGTCTGCTGCTGATGGTTTCTATTCAATTTTTTATTTGGTTTATTGTGTCATATTCCATTTTTTATATAAAGTGAGAAAATCATTTTAAAGAAGTATCATTGTTACTTACCAAAAATACTTCAGGGTTTGGTGAACTACTTACTGTAAATGGTGTGCCTCTGACTTTTTACCAACAGAAAAAGCTTCATACTTGGATTTGGAGATTTGTTTCTAGTTCTGAGGTTAAAAAGATGTGTATACACTTAATTATCTGCTTCAACATTATTTTCGTTCTTTAAAAGCTGAAGGAGTAAGACTTAATGAGTTTGAAGGACCCATTTGACTTTAAAAAGTAAAACACTTTGATAAAAATGTACTTAATAGCCACTTGAGTCAATCTCAATAAAGTTATTAGTAAATTATCATTTGTTTACATTTCTGTATTCCTTATGAACATGTAAATTTCACCAGTATAGGGTCGTGACATAATATTTTAGTATGCCAGTCACAAATATGATGCCTGGTACATATCCAGTTCTCAATAAGAGTGGAATAAAAAATTAATGTCATTTCAGGAAATTAAAGCTAGAAAATAATGTTCTGTTGTGCTTTTTTTTTTCAGAGAGAAAGATAGAGGTTTGTTTAGGAAAGTGGGGTATACACATTCAAGGGAGAATGCAGACCATCTCAAGAGGGAGAGAACCCTGTTGTGCTTTTCTAAAAGCTTAGGTTTTTTTATTTAAAAAGGAAGAAAATCTAGAGAAAACACACACACACACACACACACACACACACACTTGAACCTTGTTAAGAAGACTTACAGGATAATGTGAGAACTTTCAGGTGGCAATTATTAAGTTAAATCTTAAAACTGTGACATTATAAGTAGTGCATACATTCAATTAAAACTGTAAAACTGAACTCATAAGATCAGGTATGATTTATTTAAAGTAGCAGTGAGTGTCCTCTAGCTTGAAACAAATTCTTCTTAAATTATTAGTGAGCTAGACCTTTAAAAGTACTTGGAAAGATAGTTTTATTGCTTGCTCATTAGGCTCCACATTTTAAAACCCGCTTTGATATAAAATGAAAAAGTCAACAACTTTTCAGATATTAGAAAAACAAAGCTCAGTGTTTACCCATTTAGTTGTTATTTTTACTTATCCTTTATGTTTTAAGATATTTTCTTGCATTTAGGATATGTGAATAATACTGCAAGTAAACACTGACCTAATTTTTCTTATAAAAAGGTTTAATTTGCATATATTCAAATTAAGTCGATTTTCATTATGAATTTATTTAGCTACTTTTCTTAATAATTATTCCAGTGCTGCTGAAAATGTGAAATATGCATTCTCTTCTGTTGGAAAATGGAAACAGCAACATAATTATCTGTGTAGGAGAGTGTGGTCTATTCTTCTGGGACCAATGCAGAATTTGGTAGTGCTTTCTTCTCCGGCTCCAGTTCCCATCGTCATTATTTGAAAGGTCTCCTGTTGAAAAGATCAACATAGAATTTATTCTATATAGGTCTTCCTAGTTAACCTCTGAGTTGACTCATCAGCAAGGGTTTCCCTGTGGTTCTTTGTTTAGTTGAACGCCTTTGCTTTTCGGTAGGTACTAGGTCTTCTGTAACAATTAGGGTCCTTCATTCAATGTACACTAACATCCTCTCCTGTTTCCATACTTAATTCAGATTTCACTTGTTTTTGCCAAATGTCCTGTTTCTGTTTTGGAGCCGATTCATCTTGTTCCTTAGCCTTCTGTGGGTTATGAAGTTTCTTAGAAGTTCTTTATTTTTGATTACCTTGATGCTTTTGAGGAATGCTGAACAGGTATTTGTATCGTATCCTTCTAGTGGTATTTTTCAAGGTTACCTTTTCCTTGTTAGATGGGGTTATGGGTTTTTGGAATATCAAGAGGGGAGGTGCCTTTTGCACCACATCACTCAAGATTTCATGCTATCGACATGACGTCACCTATTATGTTAACCGGTCGCCCGGCTAAGGTAGTGTTTGCCAGGTTTCTCCCTTGTAGAGAGATTCCCCTCATTTTGAAACTCTACTTTTTGGAAGTTAGTCATTAAGCATAGCCAATATTTGTGGCAGGAGGGGGAAGTTTCATAACTTTGATGGGAAATACCTATAAAAATTTAAATTCTTCCATATGGGAAATTTTTCTTTTCCTTCATTATTATTTACTCAATAGTTATTTATATCAGTATGGACTCATGGATATTTATTTTGTGCTTGGGTTATATCAGTGTAGACATATGAATATTTATTTTGTGCTTTGGATTATAGTCCAGTAATATGTTGTTTATTCTGTTTCTCAATTTGTTTCATCTTTGGCAAATGGTAGCTCTTTTCTCTGGGAGGGGGTGGACTTCTTTACTTTCTGGAATGACAAAATGATTTATGCTCCCTCTGCATATTGTTTGTCCATTCCTAGAATCAGCTATTTCTCCAAGGGTCCTGGGATCAGTTTATTAAAAACAGTCATAAAAACCAAGATCATAGAATTGATGTGCTCATTGCTAATACAATACCATTGTGTCTATACTGTCTTGGAGGACAGGAATAGTAATAACATTCTAGTTTCCACCTACCAGACAATGTTGCAGGCTCGTTTTCTCTCTTTCTTTCTTTTTTTTTTTTTTTGGTACCGAGGATTGAACCCAGGGGCTTTCTACCTCTAAGCCTGATTTTATTCTTTGTTTTGAAACAGGATCTCACTAAGTTGCTGAGGCTGGCTCCAAACCTGTGATCATCCCATCTTAGCTTCCCAAGTACTAGGATTACAGGTGTGTAACAATGCATCAGGCTCTCCCTTTCTACTTAACACATGTTCTTCTTAGTCTTTAATCATTTAGCTTGACTTCTAACACTTTCATGAAGATTTTTTTTACCTAAAATATTTAATTTTTCTCTAGTGGCTACCATTTATAATAGCCACTTATATTTCTGTTGATTTATGATTTCGTGTTAATATAAAGATTCAGTAATTTTGTGTAATTTATTGTCCAAACCTAAGACACTGTTAACTGAGAAAACAGTAAGAATGCACTTAACAGTTTAATGTCATATCTTATTTCCTTTGGCTATTAAAGAAGCCCTAATGTTAGAGAATCAGAAAAATTTTAGATTGAGCTTCTGTGAAGCATGGCCATAATATTGCTTTGTTGGTGAAATCAGAGGTAGAATTTTGTCCTTTGGGTAAGCAAAACCATTCTGAAGTGATACTACTTTAAATTGTCAAAGCACAAAATTATAAAATAAAAATGAAATGGCACCTTTTGTTTTAGTATGACAGAGTAAAAATGTCTTTACCTCTTTCTCTACATGGAAATCACTCAAAATGAATAAGGAGCCAGGCATGGTGGTGCACACCTGTAATACCAGTACTTGGAAGGCTGAAACAGGGGGATCACAGGTTTGAGGGAAGCTTTAGTAATGTAGTGAGATTGTCACCAACTTAGCCAGATCCTGCTTCAAGACAAAAAAAAAATGGGCTGAAGGTGTAGCTCAGAGGTAGAACACCCCAGGGTTCAATCCCTAATACCATAAAAAATAAATAAAAACAATAAAGAGGACAAGAAACAGATACCTATGTTCTATCTTTGACAAATCCAGGAACCATTCATAACCCTAAAACATTTTTTATGAAAACAGATTGGTAAATGCAGATCAATAGTCATGTATGAACTGAACTTCCCTAACAAAGAAAGATTCTAAAATGGGTCAATAAAGAAAAAAGCTATGCTTTATGGAGGAATCAAACTAAAAACCCAGTGATTCGAAAAGGCTAAAAATAGGGAGGGGAGGAGAAGCTCACCAAGTGCTACATGTATGTCTCTATCACTCTGAACTTCATTATGATGTATGATTACAAGAAGCCAATACATGTTTTTAAAGGTTAAAACTAAGGGATGGGGAAAAAACAGGTACATGGCAAGGGTAAGAGAGTAAACATTATAATCACAGGAAGATCCGGGTCAAGGCACAGAAGCCCATTCATCATTCTATTACTATTGTTTCAAGGGTTACTAACCAATTAGAGGAGAGAAAACAACAAAAAGCAAATAATTGAGAAAAGAGAAATAAGCTTATATTTGCAAATGGCATACCAATATACCTTTATAACCCATGAAAATCAATGATAAAACAAAATCAAGCAATACAAAATTCAGCAAGAATGCAGAATTAACAAAATAACTAATATATAATATATAGACATAGATAATAACCAGTTAGAAATATAAAATTATGAAATTTATATTTACAATGGCAAAATATAAGTTATTAGGGATATACTTGGTGAGATATATTCAAAATGTATATGAACAAAACTGTAAAGTACTATTGAGAGACACAAAGGTAGACTTGAACAAAGGGAAGGACATTCCTTACACTTCATTAAGATGGTTCAACATTCCGGGTGTGGTGGTGCACACTTTTAATCCCAGTACTTGGGAGGCTGAGACAGGAGGACCACAGGTTCGGCGCCAGCCTCAGCTACTTAGTGAGGCCCTCTGCAACTTAGTGAGACCCTGTTTC